>JACDJE010000502.1:49074-61574 GCA_016647715.1 Pavo muticus
TTTTATGGTTGAATTGTCACTGTATTTGCAGACAAATTTCTTCAGGATTTCATTTGTAAGTGTACCTAAGTTCTGTGTTCTTCAGTTTGTTGGTAAGTCTTTTTATTGTAAGTTTTAGTTCAAGTCAATCTGAAAACTCAGGAAAAGTGAGCTGTATTTCTTATCAGATTTGCTTTGTTTAAATCTTAATAAATTTTCAATGCTTTTCTTACACAAATCTTACTATAACCCTCATCGCTCCTCTGTCATTTTAGATGAAAAGTTCCTGGTATCTAACAAAGGCAATATTCTATTTTCTGATACTGGTGAGTATTTGGGTAACTGTCCTTTTTGGTACCTGGTACACTTTTGAATTAATTTCTGGGATCAGGGAGAAGAAACAGGTCATACAAAATAAGAAATAAAGAATTTTCTGATAAAGATTGTGTGGAATGTAAGATTTATGTATTAAAATTACATTAAACAAACAAACAAAAAATGAACAGCTGAAGGTCTCAGCCAAAACACAGAGTGAAGTGAATAGTCATATTCACTTCATAGCAATAAGTGACCCTTTATATATATTTATTTGTTATGAGTAAACTGTTAAAAGTAAACTGCTGTTTCACTAGGGAAAGTATTTCATTATTTCAGAAATGTAATTAGAAACAACATTAACAATTAAACAGCCAAATTTTGCACTAGCTATAAGTAACTAAAACAAAAAGTGACAAGTAGACCAGTAAGTAATGAGTTACAATAACCCAGGTGAGAAATAAAAGACAAATGCATCAGTGTCTTAGCATCCTCAGGAGAGTAAACGTCTGGAAATGATTCTAGGACGGTAATAAAATGGCTTTGTAACATGATTAAAATAAACACCAAAACCACACCCTGGAATGAAACCTGATTTCTTCAGAAATCTGAGACTTTTGAGTGGTATACAAGTGTCAGAGAGAACAATCTAGAATCTGAATGTCAGATATAGCCTCCATGTTTTGGAAGCCATAAAATATCGGTTAGAGTGCTATCTGTGCTCTGATAGAAGCAGATGTCTTTGGGACCTTCTGTGATAGGTGGTTATCTATGTATGTCAACATGCAAGACTTTATATGTTTATGTGCATATGTCTGCAATGCTTGAGCTAACACACTAAATATTTTTGCATTATTTGTATACGTAGATCACTCCTAAACTAATGCATCCTATTTATTTCCATAGAAACTGCAAAAAAATACAAAGAGCTCGATGATACTATTTGATAGAGCTAATTCTCAGCTACAAAATGCTATTTTTCAATACAGTCATCACCATTAGTTATGCATTTTTTGCCACTCACAAACAAGAGTCTGCGTGCCAAGCTCTTAAAAAATCTGCATGGATGTTTCGAACATGGCTTGTCTTCCACATTGCTGTCAGCACTGCTGAGAGCACCACCCACCACCCTACTGTGCTGACATGCACTGTTTGGTCTCCATAAACATTCAGCAAGAATCAGTGAATGCCAACAAGTGCAAATTTTCCTGCATGGAAACCCTCATACATTATTGAAAACAATAACAGTATAGAAGAATACACTAAACAACAAATACCCCAAGCAGCATGGAATCTGCTTAAGCTTAGTGCTTTAATGCATATGTCCATTCTCTGAGTCAATATTCCAGTGTTGCTCCTTTGGATTAAGCCCTGTTTTACTTTAATTCTGGTTGTATCATATGCTGTTTTATAACAGGTATTCAAAAGAGCCTTCATTTCCCAGGGTATAAGCTTTGTCTCAGGTACACAAATGTTTTGGTGAGTTTTTAAGAATAATTATNAATAATTATCTTTACGGTGAGGGTGACAGAGCACTGGAACAGGCTGCCCAGGGAGGTTGTGGAGTCTCCTTCTCTGGAGATATTTAAGACCTGCCGGGATGCCCACCTGTGCAACCTGGTGTAGGGAACCTGCTTTGGCAAGGGGGCTGGACTTGATGATCTCTGGAGGTCTCTTCCAACCCCTGTGATTCTGTGATTATCATTCTTAAGAGAAAAGTATGAAAATGTTTCTATACATCACGTTGATCTCCTCCAGCAAGAGGGGAGCAACAGTGTTGGGGTGACATTAAAATGAAAGCAAGACACATATTTGAATAGCCAGGCATTCTAATGTTCTAATATGTCAGTCGATCTTTCTGCTTTTGTACAAATGCTGGCTTCCTCCCTCACTCCAGACTTCTTACCCTCTTGTATTTAGGTGTGAAATAACATACACAAATTTTCTACTGCAGCTTATATACAAAAGTTAGTTGTAGTCTTCCAATTAATTTGAATATGCCCTACGAGGAGCAATTGAATGAACTGGGGCTGTTTAGTCTGCGGAAAAGGAGGCTGAGAGGAGATCTTATCGCTCTCTTCCAATACCTGGAAGGTGATTACAACGAGAGTGGAGTTGGTCTCTTCTCACTGGTGACAGGTGACAGGATGAGGAGAAATGGCACCAGGGTAAGTTTAGGTTGGATATCAGGAAAAACTTCTTTACAGAAAGAGTTGTTAAGCACTGGAATAGGCTCCCCGGGGAAGTGGTTGAGTCACCATCCCTGGATGTGTTTAAAAACCGTTTGGACGCGGTGCTCAGGGACATGATTTAGCAGAGGGTTGTTAGAGTTAGGGTAGTATGGTTAGGTTGTGGTTGGACTTGATGATCTTTAAGGTATTTTCCAACCTGAGCAATTCTATGAGTCTATGATTCTAATTCACAGTGACTGAAATTCACTCTTGCATTGCCTAAATCCTTTTTGTGAGGGTGATTTGTACTGAGGCTCCTGATCAAAGAAGATATCCACAAGTTGTTAAAACATAATGATGCACTTCTTAATCATGCATAATTTCCATAGCTGATTCAGGATTGCTTCCACCAAGGCAAATTCTGATGCAGGTTCTTTTCCCTAAATTCTGTCTTCCAATAGTTCTAAGAGGATGAATATGCAAACCTCTCTATATTTTTTTTGTCTTGAAAAGGTCTAACGTATATACAGTACACTTCATTTGTATTAAACTGGATATGATATTATGCACACATGTTGTGTCTATCCAGATGTTATTTGGGCATATTGAAAATGTAGATTATATCTATAGAGCAGACAAAGTAAAGTGGTTGGATATCCTTGGAAAACTTTTAGTTTTCCTACATTGTGCTGACACGTTTCCTCCAAGATGATTATTAACATCACTGTAGCTTATTTTGAAATGAAAATACTGTTAAGCTTGTACTACTTAGAGCAGGGCTGTGATAGACTCGGAATTCTCTCTGCCGTTTCCTTTGTCTACCCTTTTCTATTTGAACTATCCCTTGTGTTGATAATGGGCCTAGGTGTGATCAAGAACTGCTTGTCACCTTGGCTGCTGGTGTGTTCAATTCCATAGTAGGGAAAAAGTATTTTGGAGTTGCTAATTTATGCCTTTTTTTTACTGCTTCTTTCAGCTCTTTAAAATGTGTCTAGCTTACTTCCCCAGAGGATGTTTGTTATATAACATACTTTGAATAAAGTTGCTTCAGTAAATGCAGCTGAAGCTGCAGCTACAGTTCTGGGCTGTAGCTCAGAGTAGCTCATTTGCTGCTCCCTGTTTCAGAGACAGAAATGGCAAAATTTAAGTAGAGGGAAACCTGTCATTTCAATGTAAATTAAAAATGTATTTAATAAAAATAAAGTGGCATCATATTTGTTTAATCTCAGGAAATCTCGACTTGTATAAAAGCTTAAGCCTTAAGTAGGTCTATGACTACTAAATATTATTTTAAAAGGTGTGCCATCACTCTATGGTTTTCATTTCTTGACATTAATTGATCCAGACTAAGTGCCTTCTGCCAAATTTCAGTTTGAGAGATAGTGCCTTGTTTATTTATTAATTTAATACAAAACATCAAAAAAGCCCAGCAGGCTACCAAAAGCAATGATAAATCACATTTAATCCAACATTATGAAGATGATTTTATCTCTTCCTTTCCCCCTCCCCCCTTCCCCTTTTATTTAATTTCTTGGATGAGCTGCAATGTGGGAACTGCCTGGAACAATTCTAAATGTATACCTGCAGAGTGTTCCCACCTTTCTGTGCATCCTCTGATCTCAGCTGCATACCCCGTTATGTTTCAGACAGACCTAGCATTCTGGGAAGCAATAAGGAAAATATTATCATCATAGATGCCATTTTGCTTTAATACCTCAGTTTTCAGTTCAGAAGAAAGTCCTTTTCTACCAAAGAATAGAAAAAAATTATCAGAATTTGTTCTTATAAGCTAAAAATACACATTTCATACCATCAAAAAGGTTTTTAATCTAGCTTTTCAGACCTCAACATACAACTTTTTTTCAAAATAAAATGCAATTGTCACTGTGGCTTAATAAGAGTGTTCTTAATGCACTGTTTGACATATCTACAAGTGATTTCCTAGCATAGCTTTCAGATAAATGAAAATTTGAAGAATTCAAGTGTTGAAATGAGTTAACTAAGACAGATTTGGATCATGCATTCATATGATTGACTAATTGCACTGAATTCTCGCTTCTAACACTCTCAATATCCTAAGTCATTATACTATTGACTGATATTGGAATGAGTTAGACAGATAGAAAGAGTCCTTAACATAGGTGGCCATAGATATGACTAACTGTAATTTTTTCTAGTTCAGGTTTTAACTTGCCTGGGGCAGTTGTACTACATCTTTTTGAATGTATTACTGGAAAATTGTGAATCACTTTTTAACTAATATGAAATCTATACCTATATATTGTTCAACTATGTATAATGTGACTTGTTTTTTAACAGGTACAGATTAAAATGGCAGAAAGCAGAAAAAAGATGGCTTTTAAGTACTAAATGGAATTGTTTTTAAAAAAAATGTATTAACACACTAGACAATCCACAGCAGGAAGATATCTAGAAGAACATTATGTCAACGCATCTCATCTTCTTTTACTTGTGACATAACATTTTGTTTAATTTGGGCTGATCATGATGATTTTAAAAAGCAACTAGTATTTTTGCCTTATGCTCTTGAAAGGCTATTATGAGATATTGATTCCTTAATGATTATGAGTATCCTTCTAGTGTTTTCTGACTTAAGAATTTTGAAAGAAAATGTAAAAAGAGAAAAATTGCCATTTGTCTTCAGAATTATATATGATGTATAATCTAGAATTACAGCAGTGCAAAAATTTCCTTTTCTTGGGTGAAATAGGAGAAAAATATCTCCAAGTCACCTTATTGATGCATGGAATTTTATATTCAGTATTCCAAAATTAACCCATTGAACAGCAGATGATACAGCATGGACAAATCAGTTCTATGTTACGACCTGTGAAACCAAATAGAATCAGGGTGAACTTCACTGTTAAGAGGCTGCATCATGATTCTGGGAAATGTATTGCCTGAAGGAACTTTCCCAAGCTAATAAAAGATGATTCAAAACATCAGTAAATATTTTGTAGAGAGGAATAAAGTTTGGTTGTAAGTACCCAGAAATGGTTTCACCTGAAATGTTCCACAAAGCCATATAGATAAAGTACATATCAATATTCTTGCATGTATGCAGAGATGGAGAGATAACAGTATATATGTCACAGATGATTCAAACCATGGGTGTCCAGCCTTTTGGCTTGCCTGGACCACATTGAGTGGAGGGGATTTGTCTTTGGCCACATATGAAATATATGAATAGTGATATAAATAACAAAACTTATTTTAATTTTGGTAAAACATTAAAAAAGAGGGCAACAAATAGACATAACTAGTGGGATATTTTACCTTATTTTTGTGAAACTATTGCATCAGTCTGGTTTGATGAAAATGGTTGCAATTCTTTGTGACTTCACAAGATACTAGTAAGAGATTTTTGATCTAATTTAACTCCTCTTGTGCTTCGTCCTCAAAAATATTTGTTCACAAATGTATGTACTGCCAAAATGTGATGCTGCAAATAAGGTATGATTGTGAAGCAAGGTATATTATTTATAGGGCTTATAAAAGTCTGGTAAATAGACATGATCATTTTTTTCTTTGAATTGAATGTCTGATTGCAACTCTATACATTCCATCTGTAAGTCTGCAAGTTATGTATTTATTTTGACTGAAAATGGAAAATCGCTTAATAATGTTAAAAGTTTATGATCTTGTTGACTGAATCATTAGCTGTCCAGGGCTGCATGTGGCCCTCAGGCTGTGGGTTGGACATGCCTGCTCTAGACAATGTATTGTATATATACAGATAAATATAAATACGCATGTCTGTACTATTTACATGGGGCACCCCATGAGTGCAAAGAACAGAGGAGTAAGCTCAGTAGTCGCCAGTATGCTATTTACACACAACTCACATGCATTTTATCACTTTGTTTTTGACCCAGTAAGAAGCACACTAGCAGCATAAGTCATGCCCCATCATGTCTTATTCTTGTCTGTATATGCAGTAAATTTTATTTTTAGAACACCTTCCATTCAAAAAAATAAAAAGGTATAAAACAAACACTTTCTAGAGGAAAAAGCATGCTATAAACATCACCTCACACTATCTATAACCATGATCCTAGGCATTTGTAGGATATGTGTTCAGTTTCATTACACTGTACTATACTTTTAGATGTAAAATATCTATTGGTACTGTTCTGAGACAAAAAAGTGTTTTCAGCAGAAGTATTTTTGATGAAAACTAGCTTTTTTCTTCAGGAAAATATTATTTCTTTTTCCTGCCAAAAGTTCAGTCATGCAAATCAGGTACTTTAATTGTGCAATGTCAGGGAGGGTATCTTTCAGAAACTTTATTTATGCTTAAGTTCTCCATAACACCATAGCTCTGATAATACACCTGAGGTGGAAGTTAGTTGCTTATTTCACCAACCTGTTAAGGAAAAACCCTTGTGCATCAAAACATCTGTTGTGCTCACAGGGAGTTGTAGTAGTTGATGGTAACCACATTGAGACACCCAAACTATCCACTTAGAAGACAAAATGCAGAGTTGCTGATTTCAGGATGGATGGATTGATGGATTTATCTGAAAAAATTCCCTTCTCTTGCCATTTTGTATTTGGAAATCAACATAATGTGCAGTAGAAAGAATGGAAAAGAGAACATTTTATTACATAGTCTGACTTAGAAAGGATGGGTAGAAGAAATAATAGCTTCTTAAATAGTTTGATTACAATTTTACTACTTAACTAAGTTCAAGAGCATGCTTTTGTATATTTTAGACACAAATTTCTATTTCTCATTCATTACATGAGCGACTGCTGTTCATATTCCACAGATCTAGAGGCATATGAGCAATGTTGATAGTCTAGCTCTCCAAAAGCTTTGTGGAGATACTGGGATTTGTTTCTCTTAGCAGTATTTGTCAGCATTCCTTTTCTTGTATTGTTCTTCACAAACAATGACTGCGCAGACTGTGAGTGAAGAACAGAAAATAACTGCATTGCTGACACCAGCATGTTCCTTTAAGAAGGACAATTAAGCAGATAGACCAATGGCAGTAAAATATAAATACTTTAGTCTGAGTATGTTTGACTGTTTTTCACATTCAAGTGCAAGTATGAAACAGGCATATATTAAACAGGGCATTGACAAGGTAAGGAGACTGGGGACTGCACTTTTCTGTCTTAATTATGGTATTTAAATGTATTTTCTTTCATGACCCTATATCTTACAAATTTATAAATTTGTTAAAAATTGATAAGTTCTCAGCCTTTAGTAAACCCTCAATGCATTCATATCTCTGTCTCTTACACATAATTTCTTCTTGCTAAGTCCCCCGTGTTTTATTTGAGAATTGCCTTATTTATTGTGAGCCAATAACGCATTGAATTATGTGTGCACTGGCATATTATCTTGTTGAACTATTCAATTAAATATGATAATGTTGAACACATTGACATAGTTAAACATTCAGGTGAATGAGCAATTCACTGAGAAGTGCAGAAATATTTAACGTCATCTGTGTGCCTTCAAGCAATCTGTTTTATGTAAAAGAACAATTCAGAATTCAGAGAATGGTATGTATCTAAAAAGACAAAAATGTTGTAGCTTTCAGAATACGATTTTTATGCCTGAAAACCAAGCCCCCCAAAACAAAGGAAAGAAGTGAGGCACACCATCTTATTGTGAGAGTAATATGCACAGAAGAGTGATGTTAGAGTCCACATGCAATAATATGAATTAGCAACAGCATTTTGATCTATAAATACTTTCACTCTGGAGTAAAGTTATACTCGATCTACTTCTGGAGAATACCCCACTGCATAGGGCTGAGAGGTGTTCTCTGGGACAATGTGAAACAAAAATGTTTGTAGGTGAAACTTCAACATGTAAACCAACCCAATTCTCAACTGAAGACTAGACGTATGAAACTTAATGAGAAACTAGTGTTACACACTCAGTACATGGAGTTTCAAATGCTTATAACTAAATCACATCAAAACCAATTTTCTCCAGAACACTCAAAAGCACTTCTCCTTAGTGCTGTTTTCCTGCCAAATTTAAACTTTCATCCCCCAGCTGTTTCAGCGGTAGAGTGATTACAAAAAAAGTCATAGTAATTGTTTACTGTCAAGAGTGTCTTTTCTCATCTTTTACATGCTTGAAAAGCCTAATCTTTTTTTCTCCTTCAAAACTTTACAAGAGAATAAGAAAACTCCAGGCAAAGTCAAACAAATTTAAAAAAAAAAAAATCCTGAATAAAGTCCGATACATACTGGCCAAAGGTAAAAGTTTGAAAATTTCTGCCTGGAAGTTGAAAGTTCAAGAATTATTGAATACTGGTGTCATCAGGTTAGAATACAAAGCATTATTCAGTGTGATACTCAGTTATTACTTCTATTGCTATTGATCATTTTACTACTGGAAGAGTGCTGGATAGAGTTCAATTGGCAGATGCTCAGTTGATATTCACATTGGAATAAAATCAAAACCATTGCCCCCCCAGTTTTTTTGATCAAGGACAAGTTATCCCAAAGACCCCATTTCAAAATGGGATGAAGCTTTTAATTTTACTTAAATCAGTGAGAAAAAAGAATGCTCAAATTCTTCCAAGGAGTATGCATGGTTCGTGACTATGTTATGAATTTTATGAGATGCCAAGGAAATCTATAGTTTTAACAGAAAATATTAAAGGAAACAGGATGCTTCTGACTAAATATTGCTAGAATGCTTTATCCAAGATCCATATACAAAATGAAACCTCAGTTGAGGTAGGATAAACTTCAACAAAGATGAAATCTTTTAGTTACGCACAACTGTTGGTCATAACAAGACATTTTTTCTTCAGAGGGCGTTTTCCAGTATCTTAGATACAGGGTGAGAGATCTTCATATTCACCCAGCATTTCAAGGTAAGCCCTTGAAAAAAAGAAATAGTTTAGTCTTAGCATACAGAGTTTCTAAGACTCCAAAATCAGATGCATCTTTTTACAAAAAGATTGGTGAGGCACTGGGTGAGGTTTCCCAGAGAGGTGATGGATGCCCAGTCCTCAGAGATATTCAAGGTCAGTCTGGAAAGGGCTCTGAGCACCCTGATCTAGCTGCAGATGAACCTGTTCATTGCAGAGGAGTTGGACTAGAGTACCTTTAAGGGTCTCCTCCAACTCAAACAACTCTATAATTCTGTGATTTTATTACATCTATTTGCCTTCCTTTTGTGTATAAAATGGAAAACAACTTTTCTGATACTATAAAATAATCCACTTTCTCATCATTTGGCCATGCATTAACATTTCTTTGGCACTGAAGCCCTTTTACCATTCTGTATGTAGCAACTGTTGTTCCCACTCAATTTCTCTTAGTAATGCAAAACCTAGAAGGAACCTGGGGCTAGGCATCAGCACTTGCTTTAAGTTGAAGGTTACACTAACCTCTAGGAATACAGTGATATCACTTCAGATATAACCCCTGCATAAAGATGATGGAGGAAAGGTTTCTCATAAATATGTGATAAAAAGAGAAAACAAATATGCAAACAATCCTAGGAACATGATGCTTTCTTGAGATGTCAAGGAAAAACTCCAACAACGCAATGAGTTAACCAAAACATCGCATAATTAAATGATTCACAGAACAGAGATCATGTCAATGAAGAGAGTGCTTGTAAAATTAAAAACTATTTTAATTCATATTCTGTATGTACAGATAAGATCATATAGAAATCGTATGCAGTGAAGCTCTTAGCATTATGGTTTATAATTGTAATATTCTAGTGCCCAGGAATCTCAGTCACAGAGTAAAACTCACAGTGCATTGTGTTGTGTAGACAGAGAGAGAAAAGGTATTTTTTTGCTTGGAATACAATAAATTAATTCTCTTGTAGTATGGATAAGTATCAACAGATTAAAATACTCACACTTTCAGGAGGGGTGTGTTATATGGTTAACTCAGGTCAGAATGCCTATATTCAACCAAATTAATAGTTCACTACATGTTCTAATAGACAGTATGAATAAAAATAAAAATGAAATCCTCCAAATTCCTTTCGGAAAAGAGTAGCTAGGACTTAGTCCCTGGAGTCCTGTGCTGAGTAAAAGATACCTACTTTGGTGGACCTCTGTTCAAATTGTTTAACCTACCTCTTTGGTTTTCAGATTAAATTAGTACATCCTTGTGCCATAACATCTTGCTGGAGGATGAACAAGGATGGATTACAGATCTCTTTTTTTCTATGTCACTTTGGACTAGTTATGGATAAGAGAGAGGAATTTTCTGATCCTTAAACTAGTGGTCAGGCAGACAAGCAGATTTTAAAGAACTGTAGGTATAACTCTACAGCATTGTTTTTTATTATGAAATTTCTATATTTATATAAATACTTGAAAGAGATTTCACCTGTATAAAATAGTATGTACAGTTTTGGACCCTGGTACAGGAAGGACATCAGTAAAATTCTGGGGCACTTGAAGAACGACAGAGGAAACTTGTCTTGTTCAGTCTAGGAAAGAGGCAGCTTTGGCTTTTAAGCTGCTCACGGTGTACCTATGGGGAAGTCATTGAGAAGATAGAGCCACATAATCACAACAGTACATAGTTTTGAAAATGAGAGGAAAAGGCATGAGCTGAAGTAGGATAGATGAGAAAAAGCCTTTTCATCATGAAGAGAGTAAAGTAATAGAGCAGATGGCACAGAGAGGCAAACAGCATCCTCGGAGGTTTTCAAGACGTGATGGGACACAAATCTAAGCAACCTGGCCTTACCTCAGCATTGACCCTGCTATGAATTCAAGATTGGTCCAGAGGTCTCCCGAGGTGTCTTCCAACTTGGTTTTTCCTATGATGCTGTAACCATAAAGGAGGTGACTGTGAGGCATGTGCTAATAGATGCACTAAAAACTGCCACAGCACTGATATTATATTTTTATTAAATAACTACTCTTAAGGAGCCAAACAATATAGAATAACAGTTAAAAGTGGGAAATGCAGTCTCAAACCTACATTATTTTATTTTTTAATAATGACACATCTTCAGAAAAGCATTATGCCAGAGATTGTCATAGAGTAGACAGACAGCTATACTGTATTCCTTCAGGGCACTTGAACTGTGCTTGTAGACACAGCAGCTTCTTCAGAGCCAGCTCTGTTGTCTTTGACACAGTGCTCCACTTTTTAATGTAGCTACATCTTAAACAATGAGATTTCCAAAGGCATAGATGCCTATTTGTCACCTTGCACACTTCAATTTCCAGTGAGCACAGAGCCTAGGTTTTGTGCCCTCAAAAATCTGGTTCTTGGGTCTGAGAGACTGTAATTAAAGGGTCTCATGCTTCCAAGGCACCAAGCATGTGTGAAAACATTAAATTAGGCTTTAACATAATAAGTTGTTGCAGTATGTTGCAATTAAGCGCACTGCACTATATTTTAGCAAATAAGACGATGAGGAAGGATATAAATTCATAAATGAAGACTACTTCAAATTATGAATAAGAATGAATTTGAAGTGAAAGAAACCATTTTATGTCATTTTTAGCTTTTAGTACAGGTAATCTATTTTAATCCTGCGACATATTGCATAAAACGTGTTTTCAAAAATAGATGGTTATTTGGACTTGACCTTACTCAGTGTAACTTCATAAAAGCTCAGCTTCCTGTCTCCTGATGATTAACGCCAGATATAGTTTAGAGTTTGATGAGAGACCATTATTGTAACTTTACAGACTGATTTCCCAGTCTATTGCAAGCAACTGCAGTCTGTCAAAAAACAAGCGTGATATAACATAGATGGACCGAGAATTGACTCCAACAGTTATGAAATATACTTTGATGGTAAACAGTTTTTAGCTTCTTTTGTCTTCTGTCTTTTCTTTTTTTCTTTTTTCCATGCTGCAGTGTTGGCTCATGGATAGCTAGATGCAAAATGAGACTGACATATTGGACACATGGATATCAAGGATGTGGTTTCCGTAGCAACAGTAACCACATAAAAGGTCTCAGAACTTACTCATGGGACATTTCAGTTTTTCACATAAAATGAATACTGGTGGTGAATGTGATTGGTTCAATAGAAGTACAGTGAAA
>JACDJE010000502.1:66574-88968 GCA_016647715.1 Pavo muticus
TTTGATTGGAGACAAGAGCTTAGATTTCAATCTTTATTTGTGGTTTTGTAGTTTGAGAGAATGTTACTTTATAAAACCAATAAACTGTAGTGTGAAACTGCAGCAAAAAAAGAACATGAGTAAATATGATTTGTGCTTGTGCTAGTAGATTTTCACGTGCGTAATACTGCTGTGCGAATGAGTACAAAATGTGTGTGAAAACTAGATATAAAAAATTCACACAGAGTTAAGGATTGATTGAAAATCAAAACCTATTGTACTATCAGATGTATTTCTGATACAGTCAAAGGACAGGTGAAGGATTTTTGTATGTCTGCTTATTTGGTTCTTTAAATATTCTGGATTGCAATCGTGCTGCCCCTTTTCCAGGTGGAATTATCAATAAGTTTTTTTTTTTTCTCCCACAGCATTACTGGCATTTGTTATAGAAAGAAACAACATATGCTTACTTTCATATCTCTAGTAGTGGATAGTGCCATTTTGAAAAACTTTATTGTGTTGAGCAGCCCACAAGACACAAAACGAATGTATTGCAGACAGAGCAGCATAAGTGGAAACACAGAGCCTTGGTGATTATGTTTGTTTTAAATGTCTGCGCTAACGTGAAGATAACTGATGTGAACGTATCTTCTTGAAACCTTCTGAGTTAATGTGTCCTGATCAACGCTGCAGTGATCTGGGCAGGGATGTAAGTAAATGATGTTCTCTCCTCTGTACTTTCAACTTAACCCAGTGTATTTAAAACACTAAGTATTATTCTTCATTTGATAATTGCAGGGTATTAATGTGTATGTAATTTCAATAATTTAGCTTGAATTGGATGACTCTTACTGTTTGATTAGTTTAGCTTTTAGAAGTGTATGTGATTATGACCTGAAAGGCAGATTAATAGCAGGATTATGGTCTTATAGATCATACAATTCATTATATTCACACTGATCAATATCTGGCACCAGTTACTACAACGCCAGTATATATGTTTCGTTCATTTCGATGGGCAGATCTATATTTTTTTTACTTTGATTTCCAACATATATCATGAGCAAAAGGCCCTTTAGGATCTCTAAAGTACAACTGTCCTTATTTCACTGATGTAAGAGGATTCACTCTTTCTGCAAGTGGACATTTATAAGCTTTAGTTATAAAGTCTGTGCTCAAGGTCTCAGAAGAAGCCATTACTTGCCAATAAGGTTTCAAACTCCTGCTGATTATTGCTATCAAACTCTTCAAATATATATGAAGGGGTTACTGTGTAGATGCTTATTTTCAGTTAATGATTTGAACAGTCAAGGCTCCAACAAGTTGAAAGGTTGAGGATATTTCTGTGTCATAGACTATGTAGATGGGACAGCAACAGGGTGCACAGAGGAAGTTATTAGCAGCCTGGGATCCTGAGCAAAGTCTTAGTGCTGGAAAAGAGCTCAGAAATGAGGTGGGGACCCAGGAGAAGTGATCCATAAAAAATATATTTGGTCTTGCCTCCTGAAAACATGCCTGACCTCATTTGGGACTGTAAACCTTATTTAATGGTTAACTAAGATTTCAGATAATGAGTATACACATTTGAGCAAGTGTGTTTGCCTATATATCTATATTTATATATCTATATGAAAGTAGTTTTTTCATCCCCAGCCCTCATATGCTAGAGTAGAAGACTCAGATGCTCAGAATGAAGAAAAAATAGGAAGGAAATCTGAATAAAAAAGAAATGTAAAATATGGATAGCCATACCCCTTCAGTTGCTTTTACTTAAATGGTCTCAGCCACAAGGTTGTGGTCAATGGCTCTATTTCCAGATGGAGGCCGGTAACAAGTGGTTTCAACCAAGAGTCTATCGTGGGACTGTTAATCATTAACATCTTTATCATTGACATAGATGATGGGATCGAGTGCACCCTCAGCAAGTTTGCTGATGAAACCAAGCTGAGCAATGCAGTTGATACTGCAGAAGGAAGGGATGCCATCCAGAGAGATCTTGATAAGCTCAAAAGGTGAGTCCCTGTGAACCTAATGAGTTTCAACTAAGCCAAGTGCAAGGTTTTGCACTTGGTCAGGGTAATCCCAGATATGTATACAGGAGAAGAACTCCTTGAGAGCACGTCTGCTGAGAAGGACTTCAGAGCCCTGGTAGATGAAAAACTTCATATAAGCCAGTAGTGTGTGCTTGCAACCCAGAAGACCAACAGTATCCTGGGTTCTATCAGAACAGGGATGGCCAGCAGGATGAACAAGGTGATTGTCCCTTCCTATTCTATCCTCCTGAGGCCCCAGCTGGAGTTACTGCATCCAAGTCTGGGGTTCTCAACACAGTAAAGTTGTCAAGCTTTTAGAGAGGGTCCAGAGAAGGCCCATGAAGATGATCAGAGGGCTGGAGAACCTCTCCTCTGAAGACAGGCTGAAGGAGCTGGGTTCAGTCAGAGAAGAGAAGGCTGCAGGGAGACCACTTCCAGTATTTAAAGGGAGCTAATAAAGAGGAGGGAAATAAACTGTTTGCATGGGTAGATAGTGATAGAACATGGGGAAAGGTTTTAAAGTAAAAGAGGAGAGATTTAGATTAGACGTCAGGGCAAAGTTTTTCACTGAGAGTATGCTGAGGTTCTGTAACAGGTTGTCCAGAGAGGTTGTGGATATCCCAACCCTGGAGGTGTTCAAGGCCAGGTGGGATGGGGTCCTGGGCAAACTGATCTAGTGCTCTGTACGGAGGTTGGCAATCTTACCTGTGGCAGATAGGTCCACCAGATAGGTCCACCAGATAGGCAGGTATGGACCTGATGGTCCATTGTGATCCCTTCCAACCCAAGTCATTCTATGATCACTCCACATTAGCATATGTGTACCTGTAAAGCACTGAACAATGGTAAATTTGTTGGACAAGATGATGTCCCTGCCCTGGAGAGATCACATTTCTATCAGTCGGTCTGATGCAGAACAAGCACCTAGAGAGGTTTATAGCTTTTTATTATAACACAGGTGACTGCATTGCCAGATGTACTCAGCAGAATTACTTTTCTTATTATCATAACTTAGGTTAGAATTGAAAACGCATTGTTGTAACATTTTCTCACTTTTAAATGGAACAAGTTATTGTTCAAAATTAATACTAACCCCAGAGATGCCATATGTACTGAATTTCATGAGTCTTCCTTTAAGGCTCTCTTTTCTGTGCGTAAGTTTTAAACTTGACCTCAAAGAGCTATTTTAAAGAGAGAAGGACTATATTATCTTTAAATTTTCTGGAGCCTGGATTTCACTAATCCTGACTTCAGACATCAAAGAGTAAGGATATTTTAGATTCCCTGAGGAACTCATTTAATTGTGTAAGTATCTTTAAGATATAGCTTTTTTTTTTCTTTTCATCTCAGAACTTTTCTGTTCTGAAATTTTGAAAATACTTAAAAAAAAAAAAAAAGCTTTGTGCACACAGAAAAAATGCAAAAGAATCTCTTAAGTTTGCATAAGAAAAATATGTTTTCTGAACTCTGAGGTTTATACAGTACAGTTGAAGGAACCTATTAAGCTACAATGAGCTCTCCACCCATCCACAGTTCTTCCAGTAATCATACTTCTTCCTCATGCAGTCTCTTCTTTTGAATACCTCAGCTTTTTCTCCCTAAATGCTAATCCCAAGACAAGACAATTTCTTTGTTCTTATAAGGTAGAGAAGGTGATAGAGAAGCTGAATAGGAATTACAAAAGTCAATAGTGAAATCAGAACTGGAAAGATGTGAAGGAGGAGGTCATTAAGGGTAAGGGAAAGGGAAGGTATTTTGATTATGATAAGGCTATGTCATACTGGTCTTTGGGTGGCAGTGTCAGTGAAGCTGATAGAGAAAGAATTACTTATATGAATAGCTTGAAAATCTGAATGCATCCTTGTAATCTGGATAGTATTTCTGCATATAGGAAAATTTAAATAAAAAATTATTCTGGCACATAATCCAACAGTTCTAAGACAAATTCCAGTACCTTTTTTAAAGAATCATGTCCTTAATTAAAGAATTATCTGATTTCTGTGTAAGGCTTCCTGTCCTACTTAATTTCTGTCAATGAGTCAAGGAGATGGAACACTGATGAGTTTCTTGACTTTTCAAACAAGTGTTTGTTACCTCTTCTGATTTAAAAATTAGAACATTCAGCTCTAGCTATCTGATACCACCTAAGGAAAAAGCAGAGAATACATGTTTTTCAGGAGTCACAATTCAGTTTTGTTGTGTAAATTTTACAGGATAAATGACTCACAAGAAAAAAAAATCAAGTCTGTGCATTTTTGAATGGAAACTGCTTTATTTAATAGGTAAAATGGCTTGAAATTTTCAGAATATTTTACAGCTTACATCAGGAATTATCTCGCTGAGTTCCTGGGTTTTATTTACAAACTTCTTGAAGTTACCAAACATTACAGTATTTCTTCTGGTACAGACTTCTCTGGAAAATCACAGCTGTTTCACTGTTTCAGGAAGTGAATCCTGCTAGTGAAGCTACAGTATTCATCTTACAATGGTTCCTGTTAAATTAGCTGTATCTAAAACTCAAAAAGTCTGCAGAATTCATTTTGATGATTATCTAGTCAGTCTCCAGAACAAAGAAATTTGAATTAAACTTCAGATACATTCTTATACAGTTTTTTTCCCCACCTATTTGAAATATTTAACCTTCCTGAATTTTGACAATTGATGCTTCAAATTATACTACAAAATAATTCTAGAATAATTCCAGGTAATATTATTAAATAGCAACAACAAATAATGATAATGAAAAATTGTAACTTGAAATACTTTTAAAGACTGTTCATTATGTGGCATTTCTTAGTGATATAGTGTGGTGTTATGTTCGCTTCTTCCTGCATTGTTTTGTTTAGTTTTTTTTTTTTAACCAAGACTTGCCCAAAATCAGAAGGAAAATCTGTATTTAAGGGAGAATAGGCAAATTCGTTTTGACCTTAGAAAAAGCACTGGTTTGGGCAAATATTTGAGTGGTGTCCATCCTTTTTTTTGCAGGGCTTTCCTCACCTTCTATCCAACATATTCACTTCTGAAGAAGTCACAATTAAAAGTATATTACAGCAAAAGGTGGTCCTTGTACATTTTCAGATAGATACCTCCTGGTTTGTGTCAGAAATGAATGGTTAGTTTGCAGCTTCATAAATTAGTTACACTGAACAATTTCCACTCCTTCAACTTGTGCTGTGAGGAATGCAGTGACAGATAGATTCTGTGCTGTGTTTGCCTATGAGATGATTTTCTTGAAGTCTCATAATGAGTTGTATTTGGCAGGATTAATGAGTATTATAATGGCAAATGGATGTTTGCAGCTCCGTTGTGTTCCATCACATAGTAACATGGGGTTTCTGGTCCCTTGGAGGCCATAATTGGTGGCATTAATGCAGTTTTTAATTATGCTTCTTGAAAAAATGAATTGGAACCAAAACAAAAGCTAAGTGATCATCTCTCTGTAGTGCTGTGTGATGTAAACACAGGGCCATTGCTGACTCTGATATCCACATTTTGAATTAGGCTGGTGGAAGAAGAAACATACAGGATATTTGGCTGAAACTTGATTTGGGAATATTCTTATTTTTACATTGTTAAATAGCTTTTTAATTATAAAATGCAGAGGGTATTTTTCCCTAAAGAGACTGCTCAAAATAGTATGTGGTGTGCTGAACTGCCTGCAGAGGAGATTTTGTTGTTCCAAATGTAGCTCTGTAGCTGCAGTTGCTGTTTTTAGGTCTTCACTGATTTAATGAGAGAGGATATGATTCTTCCTTGTTTTCCTACATGTGTGTCCACATATGAAAGCATCTTGAGTAGTGCTGACTCATTGACTATAATCCTGTACCATGTGACAGGATAGATTTGTGCGCATGCTCTAGTGATCAACACTTTTCTCAATAAACTAGTTCAATATTTTCTACAAAGCAAGATTCGAACTCCAAAACTATAGACAAACCTGTGTAAGAGTGCAAAAAAATAAAGATCAAAAAGGAAAAAATAAGTTGAATCCTAAGGAAATTATATCAGTAGAGATACTCAAGTAAAATGGCAAAGTTATTTGAAAGGCATGTTTCGTTTAAAATGAAAGCAAAATTATAATTTTCACATTATCATTGTTATGGTATCTGGTGGCTCTTATAAGAGCAATGTCACTACTGTTTGATTCTCTGTGGAATACAGATAAATCAAAAGGTAAAGCAGAAAGGCTTCATTAAATGGTTAATTACACAGTTACAATATATTTATTTAATAGTCTATCTGCCTTCCTGCCGTGCTGTTTTACATTTTCTTCCAGCCTGCTGCAATATTACAGAAGAGATAATGTAAATAGAATTGCCATTTTTCATGAGATATATTAAACTGGGATTATATCCTGATCCAGGGATCCCTTTTTTGATATCAGCCATGTAGAACATAGCTTACTCACTTGTAATCTTAGTAGTTTTCCATTAAATCTACAAGATATCAACAATGATACATGCACCATTTATGTAGGCCCCTATCACTGAACATTGTTCCCAGCCTCACCTTCATGCATTGTCTGTGCATGAAGGTGAGGTTTCCAGACAGTCATCCTACTGCCTGTGATGAGGCCTTTTACAATCTTTTTCTATTGAGGAGAGATAAAGGAGAGGACTCAGGTACTTTCATGAATTTCAGGCACATATATGAATTTCTTTGCAATATATCTGTGGTCAAATATAGAAAAACAGTTTGTTTGTTTGTTTGTTTGTTTCCCCTAAAAAAATGAAGTAATTAAAGCAGTATTGTCTCGCTTCAATCTATCGGAGGGAGAGGAGGTTCTTTGATATATGTATTCCCGACGTGAGATTAAGAAGCAACAGTTCAAATGTTGGTCTGACCAGTTTATTACAAATCTTAATCAGTGAGATGGGGAAGGGGAGGACAGTGACTATTATGAATTAGGGTGATGGGGAAGGGAAGGCAGGCGATAGAAAAGATAGGAAAGAAGCAAGAATTGCATAAAGCGGGGATGGAAACCACCAAGATCCAGCAGCGTCCTGTTGCACACTGTTCCAATGGTCCGAGGCAAAAGCACAGGGAGAGAGCAGCAGCAGACTGGCTGGCCTTAGGCAGCAAGCAGGTACCAGGAAGAAGTGGCAGGTCTCATGTAGCAGGCCCAGGAGAGTCCGTCAGCATGCAGGCATCAGCTCATGAGATTTCTGATGTCAGACACCTAACCTCTTGGTTGTTGGTCCTTTTTATCCTTCTTCTTCTGCCAGTGTGGCATTCCTGGGTGCTTGGGTAAGAGTCATGTACAGCACCCCCTGAGACGGCTATCTCCCTTGAGATAAGCCCTCTCTCTCGTTGCCCCAGGACTTGCCTGGACTTGTTCATCTGTGTACTCAGCAAGATTTGAGACAATGGTGCAAAAGAATAATCTCTTACATGTATACATATCAGAATGAAACCGGATCAAAATATATTCTAGATGACAGCCTCCGATAGAAATTCAGATGATTCTGTTCTCTTTAATGTGTTTACTAGATCTCCATTGACAGTGTAACAGGAACTTAGACACCTACGCTTGCAGAAACCTACAGGTAAACATCCACATTTAGTTTTCTTAATCTATAACTTATTCTAAATAAAATTTATTCTCTAGCATCTGACTTGCAAAAAATGCCTGTTCCTTGAATGACAATAATCAGAGTTCTTATTACTATTACACATTGTTTTCTTTTCAGCTTGGTTCTCTACACGTTAGGTGATGTGGCTCCTTATCGCACTATTCTGTTGAACTTGCTGCCTGTGAAGTGACTTAATACTGCAAATACACTGTCTTCACAGTTTCTGTTTCTCTAATTCATCTTTTCTTCTTTCATTCAGAAAAACTTGATGGAAAAACATAACAGTTTATTTCCACGGGCTTCAGCTATAAGATTAGAAGTAAAGTCACAGATGGTAAATACAAAGTTAAATATCATTTTCAATTACAGCTCTCCTGTCCCACACCAGGCCCGAGGGAACTTTCCCTCCTCCTACTTTCACTCTCTGTTTTTCTTGTGTTTCAGAGCGTCTTCCTGCCTCTTACCCAGCAATGATGCAGCTTTACCAAGCTGCTTTGTTTCCAGCATATCGTGTTTGTTTTTTTTTTCACCCTTTCTAAAATGGCTAACATTCAGCACCTTTCCCTTTTGGAGTGGTGCTCTCAGCAAGAAATGCAAAAGCAGTTGATGAAGCTTACCTTTCTTCTGCTAAAATAAAGCTATCTCTCTTTAAAATGGTCGTTGTAGCAAGATAACAACTTCGCAATTTCCTTGATTGACAGAAATGTCGGAGTCCTGATGAGTGTCTCTCATCCCTCCCATGTATGTTCATGTTTCCTTTCTCCAGAAGAATACACAGTGGTGTATTCTTCTGGAGAATGTGTGTCAATGCTTGCAGATTTTCTTGGATTGCAGCATAGAGCAAAAATTTTTGTTTTGTGAGATGTTTAGTGAAAAACACATTTTGATCTTTTCTCTTTCCATTTCTCATCCCTCTTCCTCCTTCCCCTTTTGGCAGGACAGGTGGCCAGTGAGGGTTGCTATCTGCTGCCTACGGCTTCAAGAAAAGGCAGAAACACCGATTAGTGGGACATAGCAATGTTTAGGTTGAGGCAGTTGGGCTTGTTTAGCTTGGAGAAGAGAAGGCTCCAGAGAGACCTCATTGCAGAATTCCAGTAGTTGAAGGGAGTTCAATGATCTTTAAGGTCCCTTTCAACCTAAGCCAGTCTATGATTCTATGAAATGTTATGTAAACTGGTCTGTGAGCTCAAAAAATTATGAGATTAAGCTACCCAGTCTTTCTGCTTTTGTACACTGTTAGATTAATATAACTTAATGTAGAATATCTCAATATTAACCACAAACATTCCATTAAGTATGAACTATGTAATATTTATTAAAACCCAAAAACTGCACTGACTTTCAGCACCTGTCTCCTGTCTCCAATAGTTTGTGGGTTGAGATTCCTGAAGTTTAGTTTGAATACTAAAGGCCCAAAGAACAAAACCAAAAAACATCTCTTTGAATATAACGTTCTTCTCTAAATATACCTTGACTTTTCTCAAAGGTCTTTCTAGATCCCAGCTCTCTCTGCTATTCCAAAAGGTTATTTTCACTTCCATTATTGCCAGAGTGGACTTAACTAGTCATACCAGCTGTGTAAGCCACCACAAAACTGCTATCACCTTTTTTTCCTAGATCTTCTAACTCTATACAAAAATGCACTTGCAGAAGAAACTCACTCTCCTTTTACAGTTAATGATACTGTAAAGTGCTGAAAGAAGATAAGGCGTCCTGAGCTATAAAAGTGATCAATAGTATGCAATCAGGAGGCCAAAGCTTTTAATGTTTTTTTTACTGGATAAGAAGTCATAGAGAATGCTGGCTAGCTGGATAAAAGCACGGTCTAGCTGCCAGGGTGTTTTGCAGTAGTTAATTCATCCTAGAACTGGATTAACTTTGAAAATTAAAAAGTTGCTTCTCTAGTCATGGAGGATGGTTTGTAGGCCCCCATAAATCAGGCAGAAAGCTGCTGAGGATGGAGAGGCTTATGTATATGAAATCCCCACCTCACGAGGCTTGTACTTACCAGAAAAAGAAAAAAAAACACAACTGAAGTTGAATAAGTCAGCTACATGCGGAAACAAAATATATGATCATATGCAGTGAGGATAAATAGAATCTGAGGGAAAGAAAACTTGTTCGATATACTGAAAAAAATACATATCAAAATGAAAAATATTAATTGACATTGGGAAGGGACTACAGCAGGATTTCTTTTAAGCATAATGCAATATTAGGTCTTTGGCAAAATGACCTAACTTTAATTACAAATGCCCTAGTCTGTCTGCTCAGTCTCTGCTTTGGTATGCATAATGAAGTCAAATATCTGCACATCTTTTTTGGTGAGTTGATTCCATTGTGTATATTTGAGAAAAATCAACTGCACATTTTTTACAGTAGGCTGGATCTGTGTGGTCTTTACGCTCTCATCAGGAAATAAATCTCACATAATATAAGTAGAGTAGTCTACAGTAGAAGCAGTCACCTCCCATTTGCATTAACAATGCTTGTTTATTTTATCCAATGCCTTTTGCACACTTAGCATATTTTAAAGTATATGTCAGCCATATTATAACATTTTCCCTCTACACAAGTACCACAGTTATAAATCCTTTATACACTTGCTCTGAACTCACTTATAAATACCCATTGAAAACGTCCATTTAAATGATGGTAATGACAGTGGAGTCTAATATGCAGGAAGATTTTATTATTATCTTATTTTGAGAGTATTTTATTAATAACATATTGATATGAAAGATAAGAACATTTTACCTCCATAAATTTGTATCTGCAATTTGTTCTTCTCACTGCACAAACATATTTAGGATGCCACTCAGTAGTACTGATTGAATATTTATTTAAACAAATATCAGTATTACCCAACTAGCTGGAAAATCCATGAGTTTGGTTTTGATAGCAGAGCATTTCTCAAAAATTTATGTGTGCATGCAAATGCTGGTGCTTTGGATATAGGCTAAAGTATTTGCTTTATATGTATTATTTTGTTTGAATACAAGAAAGCTGGTTTGATTTGTATGTTTCCCCCTTATAGAATTGTTCCAAGGCTCTGTCAGAGATCACGTAGAGTAATTTTTCCCATCAATCTTTGCTGTGCAGCCATGCACGAATGCAGTAGGAAAAAGGGGGCAGAAATCAAATCACTTAATTGCAGCATTTTTCATCTACATCTTTTGTTTTATGGTGGTAAAGGCCCCGAAGTAGCCTACCATGATTCATGGCTGTCACTGCTGCCGTTAGCAGTTCAATCTTTCATTCTAGGCATTTTGGTACTGAAAGTACCTACACAATTACTTTGATGAATATGACTTGTTTGTTTTTTCCCCATTTTTAGCAGAGAGTGGTTGTGCTTAATACAGACATTTAAATAAGATAGTATTCATGCCTGCTGCAGCAACGCTGTTTCAAAAGTTGTGTATCTAGTTTATGAATAAGATCATTTTGCCAAGGAATTTAAGTTCACTAAACTTAATGATTTTTTTTAACCCCTTCCATTAATAAGTTCGTATTATAAAAAATTATTTCATATTCCTTCCGTACAAAAGGAATGATCACCTTGGCTCTGACACGGTTACAACTTCTTTCAAATCTTAGTATTTTAATTTATTTTTGGGAGGAGGCGGAGGGTGGGGTGGAGAGAGGGTGTCGTGACAAAACCAGTGAAACAGAATACATATTGTTTGTCATAAAGAAAAGAGGTTTGTACTTGTGGTTTGTGCACGTATCACAGAAAGCTACTAGTAATGTGTACATATTAGGAGAAACTTCAGTGATGATATTAAATATTCCAGGCTATCCAAATGAAAAGATTTTGAGGAATACATTTTTTTTAATGTTATATTATTTTTTTTAACTTCACATTGTCAGCACAAAATGTGCTCCTCTCTTTGAAGATAGGAAAAAGGCTTGCATATTTGCTTTTATTATTGCACAATTAATAAAATTTCCAGAAATACGCTGAAAATTTAGATAGCCATTTTTGCAAAAGAATAGGATAGCTTTTTGTGTGAAAACTGTTCTTCATATGGATCCTCAAACCAAAGGAGCCTGGCCTCCGTCAGTAATGGTAATTTCAGTTCACCAGTAGTAGCTCTGTGCCCAGACTTGCATCTTAAATTCAGGTCTTTATTTTATTGTTGTTATTATTTACTTATTTTATTATTTCATTCACCTTACCAAATCTAGACATGCACTCATGCAGTGATGAGTAAGCAATGCCTGTTGTCACTGTAACAGTGGTCAACACGCTCAGAACACAGTGCTGCAATTATGTGGAATGATATTTTAAAAAGCCAGCAACAGAAGTCCTTAGCATCTTAGACTTAAATTTAAGGAACTCCCAAAATGAAATGAAAACCATAAATCATAAAGCTAAATTTAGTAACTAAAACTAGGAAAGGATTTTAAAGAAAATTTATCATATCATATCTGGGATTGTACAACCTGCCAGCTCCTGATCTGTAGAGTTATAATCCATTTGGACAGACATGCACTGGAATTTTCTTTTTTCGGCATGGTATTCAACAAAGGACAAGTGAGGAGAAGAATTTGGTCTTGCCAAGACTGTTCCAGAGATTCGATTACAACCATTTGGGATGCAAAGGCTGAATGAAGTAATTGTATTTTCTTGCTGGAATAGAAGGGAATGAAAATGGCAGGCTAATACGGACCTCTGAAAATTAGAACTTTGGGGTATGAGAGAAACAACAAGTTAGAAAGATATTCGCCTCTCTCTTTCGGATATCGTTAGGAAACAGCACCATTCTGCAAAGCAGCCTATGTACCTCTCTGAATCAACACCTTAATCTGCTCTGGAGATGACTTCCTTTTCTACCTTTCCATGCCACAAATGAATAGATAAAGAATATCTTGATATTGTACAGACAGTGAAATACAGACATGGTAAAATACTGAAACGAGCAGTTATTAAATCAGATTAATCATAAAATGGCTGGGTATTGCCTTCCCATAGCTATTTGGTTCACAGACTACTGCTGGGTTTAAAGAAGCAGCAGCTATCCCATCTGTGTGCACATTACTGTGTGTACACTACCAAAAAAGTGTCAGGATAAATGGGTGTAGGAGTACATGATACAAAAGAAAAGTAATTAATTTCATATTTCCTTTATTAAATGTAGCTTTTAATAGGTTGTTAAGCAATATTTAATTACACAATATAAAAAACAATAAACCCAATCCTGATCCTTTACAGGAACAGTTCAGATCTTCCATATGAAGAGTCTTCTTGAAGTTTTGGTGGTACAGAAAGGTGGCTAGGGATTACTGGCAGCAGCTAGATCTTTCTAGGGCAGTGGTTCAGAACCAAAGGAAATGAGGAGCTCCTCAGGCAAAAGCACCTGTCAGGAAAAAACCAGCACACATGCAGTGGGTACTTCACCCAGGGCTGTAAGAGTAAGGCATGAAAATCAACAGCATCGCTGCTGTGCACAAAGTAATAGCAGCCTAGTCCTAGCTGGGCTAGTTCTGAGTTAATTAAACTAATTGTTTATGGTCCTTATGGTGTGATACAGATCCTTGATTTTAAGGACTGAACTGCGGTCTTCATTTCTCATTTCCATCCCAGGTAGGGGCACAGTGGATAGTACTTTTTATCACTCTGAACAAAGAACTCTTCCTACCAAAAGCCATTGTGAATAACTAGTGCATTTGCAAGATTCTCAAAAGTCTTTAAATTTCTGATGGTGAGAGAAATACCTAGCATTTTTTGCTGCTTTCTTTAGGGATTTAATCTCTGCTAATTTTAATTACAATTAGGAATTTAACATGATTTTGATAGTTCCACTAAATATCTCTCTCCTGATGCTGCTTTAAAAATGTATCCTGCATTATATGCCACTTGAAAAATACTGTTCTCTAAAAAAATCTTGATAACCTCAAAAATATAATATTTTATAAGTTTGTGATAATGAATATACATCCAACTATTAAAATAATGCATGGTGATCCACAAGTATATGCAGAAGTGAGCAAATATACTAAGTTGTGAAAATGAATTTTCAAGAGCAGAATAATAAACTTTTCTCTTGTGACTCTCTAGAAGGGACAGCCAGTCATCATTCTCTTGCAAGCTATTTTAAATTTGTTTTTTTAAAAAAAAACATTTAAATGCATTACTGGCAGAAAAGCAATTACAAACATTTATTTGCTTGAGTAATATCTCCAAATGTCACTTACAGGATGTACCTTCCCAGCTCTCAGGCAAGCAATGACATGTTAGTCATAATTTTCTTGAGTTTTCTTGAACTCTGCAGAATGATCGTTCAATACAGTAACAAAGCTCAAAGCAGTTGGGAGTGAAAGTGATTGCTGAATGAAAGCATAGGAAATGTAAGTAAACAACAAAGTGTGCCTGTTAATTAGAAGTCAAGCAAAGGTCAGATAAATATAATTTTTCATGAGGGAAAAAGAGGGTAGGTCAGACTGCAGAGAAACACATACTACAGCAGCAACTCTCTGCAACGCCTTCTTATTGCCAAGTGAATAAGCACAAGCCATGGGACTAATGAAGCTACAGTCAGATGGAAACCTAGTTTCCCTTCAGAAACAAACTGCTAAGGACCTGAACTGTTCTGTCTCTTCGCAATTTCCTGACTGGGTTTTACCTCCCTTTATTTGAGGTGGAATGGGTAAGTATGAGGGCCTGGAGGAGCTAAACTTTGATGACACCTTCTTTTGTACCACCAAGTGTGAGCTAAACCTCCCATCTATGTGCAAGGGAGCGTGCCTTTTCCTATTTTGGGTCCACATGTGAATAGGAGAGGAGGGTCCAAGCTGTTTACAGTCATGGATAAGGACAGTAATATGGTGTTAAGGTATTAAGTAATAAGGTGATAAATCTAACATTACTTATTGGGTTTAAAACGCATTTTCTAGATATAGTTAAGTAACCATCCATTGAGTGGCACAGAAGGGCTTAGATCTAAAGTAAACTTGCATTGTACTCAAATATGTGAGTAAGTCAAAGCATGCGGACAGCTTTGTGAAGCAGATGGGTAAAAATGTGGTTAAGAGAGGAAGATGGTTTGGATGTTGGCGAGGGGGCTGGCAAGCTGCCTATGTTAGTAATGCTAAGGAATGCTGGAACACTTGATAATTTCAGAGCAAGTTAGTTTGTCACAGCTTACAACCTGCTCAGCACTAGGGAGAGAGCTTGTTCTGTCTTCTCATCAGTATGTGATATGGAATAATCACAGTGGTTACCTAACAGTGCTGAAAAGCTTCAGCAGCAAAGGGTAAAAAACTGCAAATCTGATTGAATGTGGGCATTTCAGGTTTGGAAATATGTGCTACCTACTAAAATGAGCTATCGACTAATTCTGAAAGAAATGTTATATGGGCTTAATGTTCATCTTCATCCACACTATAATGAGAAGGATTAGACTGGCTTCCATATGTGCAATATTTATTTCAGCAATACAGGAAAATGTATTTCCCTAATATTTTTTCTGTATGCAGAAAGCCTTAAATTTTACAGATGTGATTAATGTTTTAATTTGCTGTTCTAGTTGGATACAAGTTTACCGTACAATATAAATTACTTACAAAGAAATTTGCTTATATGGAGTTTAATTCATATGCTGTTTAGCCGCCATGTGTGGCATAGCTTTGCCTTCTCTATAGAACCAAGCAGTTGTGCAATTGATTTGCAAAATAAAAAACTATCAGGTTACACAAAGCATTTCTTAACCTAAACTAGAGCATTTATGAAGCAAGAATGTGCTATAATTAGTGTTTATTTTAGCCTGAATTGGTAAACAGGTTATTAATTGTAAATTGTGAATTGGATTCTTGACTGAAATCGTTCTGATTAGTCAACATGAAAAATATATTTATATTATTGATCATATATATTTTTTGTAGATCTCATTCGTAGAGCAAAAGAATAACAATTAAACACGTGTCAAATTATGAGAGTTCCTAAATTAATTGTTTCAAAATCCATGGAATATGAAGCTGGCTGTTGACTGTTATAATAACTGAAAAAAATTAAGAAAAAATGTTTTCTCAGGATTTATTTTATTTACTTTTCAACTAACGGATGGAAATAGCACATCCTTTGGATACTGACATATCCTCTATGATCTACATGAGTGGAAATAATAAAGTCCAGGACTATTTTCAGGGCACCAAATACATCTGGAATCTGCAGGTACAGGCAGAAAAACTGCAGACAGTGAGGGACTTTGACTGGGTACATATTGACTGTATCATTCTGACACTGTAGTTTTGATGTGAGGAATATTTGACTAACAGTTATTTAGGACTTATTTTGTATTTTAATATAGCTTTCTAACCCCACATTTAATATGAAGTATCTGCACCATTTATTATCTTTCAGATGTTAAGGGAAGTAAAATTGAAAACTCCCTAACCAGAAGTGCTGCAGACACTTCTGAACTCCTTCACAAAGAGAGAAGAACAAAATATCACGATGTTAGCGTTGAATGCTATTTTCATTGAAATCCATAGGAGTCTTACAACTGATTTCAGCAGGGAGGATTTCTTGTTTCATTAGAATTCTCACACTTTAAAGAACTCCCTGTAATCTTGCATAGGGAGAATGGATTGACCAATATCAAGGTACATTTCATCAGGTAGAGATGTTGTTTTGGTAGATGAGCACATGGAAAATATGTATTTTGTTTACACCTACAATAACTTTCCTAACTCTAATAAACATGGTAGCAAAGGTTCTCACTTAAATGCTATATTTACCCCATCAGAACAGATAAATCTACTTTAATAGTTAGAAACAAAGTTTTTCCCTTGCCCACCCACAATAAGTACTACTGCTCTGATAGGCCACAGACCCTACACCCTTCTCCATTCTCTGTTCTCAAAAGATTTGTGAACATCAGTGTGTTCATTTGTGCTGCAGCCAAGATAATCTGTTCTTATCTATTCATCATGTGTACAGCCATTAAGTGTACAGAGTAATTAAGAAAGAAAATATGGTTATAGAAAATATAAAACAGAAAAACCTTTTGTTTATGCAACTATTTTGCTGGGGAAGAGGAAATTGTTTTCAAGCTTTGTCCTGTGTAATGCAATGTAAATACTGTATTCAGCATTTCTGTCCCTTTCATTAAGCACCGTTTCAATACAAGCCTTATTAGCTAATTAAACTATTTAATTAGTTATACTTGAGTAGCATTAAATTGCAATCACTTGCATCTGTTTTAATAGAGGACGTGTTTTATGTGTCCACAAATGCAGGCAAAATATATTACTCTAGCTAGCATTCTGTGTAACCAAACAGTTCCTCTGAACACCCAAACAAGTAATTCCAGGTCTGTCTAAATAGCTATATGTTTATAACTGAATTGCAGAAATACCATATGAACATTGACATTAAAGACTAAGTTCCTAGTAGAGGTATTGGCTAATTTGGACAGGACTTGAGTTAAAGTGGATTTTACTTCTTACATTTGAAGGTGTGCGGTACATAGGAATATGTATTTTTATATATTGAAATTTCTCTCTTCTCAAGCTCCAGTTTTCCTTTACTTTTCTTTTTACTTGGAAAAAAATAATCCAATTTACCCGGTGTCCTGCAAAATAGGGCAGTTCAACAAGGGTCTGAGTCACCAGTTTAATTTGGTATAAACTGAACAAAATTCTGCCACAAGATTAATTTCATTTTATTTTATTATCTTAAAAAGGGCATAGGAAGATAGCAATATACACTCATCCCACTCACTCACCCAAGAGATAGGCACGGAGTCCTGTTACAATCCTGTTACATGAATGCAGGCATTAAAAGTCATTAGAGATCCCTAATGGCGCTCCACCTGGCCTCTAGCTCCCAGTCTAAAGGACTGGGTTAGTTCATATTTTCTGTCCAGTACAAACCAGCCCCATGAGCAGCTGAATCAAAACCTTAACTAGAACTCCTGGAAATTATAAGTTTTCAGCCCTATCATAAATAACTTGAGAAAGACTAATTTTTACCCTCAGTTAATACCATTAGTATTTATTTCCTTTAGTCTCTAAGACTAAGTCTCTAAGATAAATATTTGCCTTTGAATTAAAGAATTATTGCATTGCACATAAAATACTGTCATAATCTGAATAAGATATGCCTGTGTATTATTTCTAACCTGTGCACAAGCAAAATTTCTTCACAGGTTCATACCTTCCATACCTTCAGATTCTTGAAATCAGGTTGACTTCTTATTTATTGAGCTCTGAAGAATTTTTGGCCATACCGATCTCTTTGCTGTGGGTAATATAAACTAATCACTGATGTAGTTCTTATTTCTGGCTTGTACTTATTCCGGTATATACTCAAAGGTTAGAATTTCAGCTGCAGAAGCTTGGGGTTTTAGTAGTTTTCCCATCACTGTGTGACAAGACGGTGTCTGAATTTCAGCATCATTCATTTCACTCATCCCTCAGCCTTGCAAGTAGGAAACACAAGGGCACACAAGTAATTAAGAAATGTAGTCCCTAGTGCGTCCAAATATGAATTCTCCTGCTCTCTTGGGAGTTACATAATCCTAGATGCGTCAGTTTTCAAAGAACATAGGAGAACTGCAAATTGCCTAATGCTATAATTTGTGTCTTTCTAAATATCTCATGTAACTTTCCTTGAGAGAAGCAGGAATTTTCTTTCAAGGATGTAAAGATAATCATCACAATCCCTTCCTGGCTGTACATCTTGTCTGTAATACTACCATTAACTAATCCTTCATGGGGAGGTAAGCACTCTTGTATGCTTTTTCGGTGGACATGGTGTTCTGAAATTGCTTTTTTGCAGTAAAATCTTTTTTTCAGATCTGGATAATATGCAAATATCTTAAATTTTCATCTTAAATGATAGAAATGCCATTACATTAAACATTATAAGAAATTTAGGATTTTGAAAGGAATGAACATCCTCTTTATAAACGTAATTGTCCAAGTAGGAAAAAAGATATCTAGAAAATTATATGATATATACAAAAAAACTGCATAGGTGTATGAATTCCGTGTATTCTAACTATGTAAAAATATGATACATATTCTAACAAATTTGTAGTATTGTATCTTCTGTCTTACCCATTTATTTACAACAACAAATGTTAAAATGATATTACTGTTGCTTTTGGTGTAATAATAAGCTACCAGAATAACTCCCACTGACAGTGATGAGAAGTTACATAATAATCTCAGAAGTTAACATTACTTTTCTCCTTAAAAAAAAATGAATTTTTGCGAACAGGTTTTCACAAGAAGCAGATAATAATGGAAGATCTGGTTACTACTTCAAGGATTTGAAAGAGAAGTCTTCTACTTGTTAATTCCAGTAGTCTTTTCCTTTACAGGAACTCAAAAATCCAGTACATAGGACTACCATCAATATACAAATATGCTGAATATACAGAAGCAAAGGTAGATGAAGCAGAATTCATGTGACTTGTATATGAACTTATCATGAGCTACAAAAATAATGAAACTCACTCATTTTCACAAAATTCATGACTATATCAAAATTTGTTGTGATTCATTCATATTTTCTCCAAAGCTGGTGCTACAAAATAATTTTATTAATCATAAGAATTTATACTATCTAAAGAATAATTCTATACCTGTGAAAAATAAGAGAACAATCAAAAAATACAAGTTCACAACCAATGTACAGCTTTCTTTTTCTTATACTTTCTACTTGTCTCATCTTTCTCCTTCTACTGTAATCAATACTGAGGTACAGGTTAATGTGCTAAAATTGGCTTTGTAAGAAAAGAATAAGATTTAATATAATCAGATGAAGTAGTATGGAAAAAAAATCTGTGCACACATATACAATACTTTGCCATCAATGGACTGTTACTATGCGCTAGCTAGACCTCTCTTGTATTTGAGCCAGGTCACTAAGATGCCTCTGATAAGGATTGAACTGGTGACCTGAGTGTGAAGAGCTGATCAGGCCACTACTGATTATCTAACTTGGAAATTCAGACATTCAGTATGATGTAGAAGATAATATGGCCCTCTTTAGCACCATGGGGTCAGCAGTAATCTAATGCAATGTCTCTATAATACAAGGCAATTCCATTTTGGAAATATTACTGTTTAAAAGACAAAATTAAGTTCTTCTTTATAACAATCACATTCTATCTTCTCTAAGAATTGAGCAGCAAATTTATTTAATTACAGGCATTTTAAGCAAAGCATTTGTTTTCCTCCTTTCTAAGTGGGTTTGATCCAGAAAAACACAGTTGTACCCAAGAGATAACCCTGTTCTGATTTATGGATTCTTTTGTATAGCAGGCAATCCTTCCAATCAGGAGGAACCATTGTGATATTTATTATTTACAGTGTAACAAAGTAAAGCCAAGCAGTACATAGGCAACACACAGACTGTGGTCTTCAAGCATTGCTTCTTTTTTTCCCCAGTGCTGGAAAGCGCTGGAAGAGAGCCTTTTTTTTCAACAACTATGTCCCTTTGAAAACTACAGTCTCATTAAGTACTCACCCTTTTAGGAAAGGGTGTAGAAGAGTGTAATGCTTAACTGCCTGCTAGTGAGAAATATCCCAGCCTTTTGTTATTGTGGTTGTGTTTTGGTAATGTTTTTTTTTGTTTGTTTTTTGTTTTCTTTTTAAATTTTTTTCTCTCAAAAAAAAAAGAAAAAAAAAGAAAAAAAAAAAAAGACAATAGTAGTAGGGTTACATATGTCTTTCCTTAAAGAGATGTTGCCTGGTTGAAACATTACTCATACCAAGAGGATTGTGCTAAAATTATACAAAGATTACACAGGTATTTCAGTAATTTCCCCAGGACAGAAGCAAAATGAGGAATTTTTAAATGCAGAGTTGTATAATTACAGTCATGGCAATACATTCAATTTTGAGGAGTTCTCCAGATGATCTATCCAGCACCTGGAATGTTAAATACTTCAAGGAAGTTTCTACTTTAAAAAAAAAAAAAGAATACTGTGGGAATCTTAGCACTAATATAATAAAATGCAGTCCTCTAGACATGTTAAAGTTACAAATTATTTTTTACAACATTAGCAAACAAACCCAAAATGTTCAGGCAAGGATTCAGCTGGGATGCATATGCTTGCATTTGTGCGCAGTACTGAAGAGCTCTGGCTTGAAAGATGAGGATGAAAGAAATGTACTTTGTAAGAGTAGTTATTTTGATGTAAGAATCACTCCAGTTGCCGCATAAACTTGCCTGTAACTGTTCATCATAACCAAGACCTTCACCCAGCCAGCTGAAGGCCTGACCATGAAATGACATTAACTCTCTGTGCTGGTCTCTGTGCTGGTTCCAAGTCTGAAGTTTGAACAAAAACAGAGTCTGCTGGCATGACCCAATTGAGGGCTTTAGCACCCTTACTACAGGACTGTGTCATTCTGGGTGGATGTAAGTTTGGAAAGACTGATCTGAAAGGTAGGATGAATGAAGCAACACACATATACAGAGAGGAGTAGAAATAAGGCTTCTTACTTTCTGTATGTTTGTCTACATACTATTTTATTTTGATGAGTATCATGGCAACGATGGCAAAATGCTAACAAAGGAGTTACATTTTAATATTTTAATGTTTGGATATGGAGTTAGATTAAGCACAATGTATAGATCACCACTGTGAATAATTTCTGTGAATAATTTCTGTGAAAGCACTATGAAAAATCACAGTGAAAACACATTTACGATTTCAAAAGATGACAAAAATTTAGATCCCAGTTTCTCGGTGTTTTGGTTCCCTTATTTTTCTCAGTAGTAAACAAGGATCACTGGTAAATAAGTGACGAGGAGTAGCTGAGGGAATTGGGGATTGTTTGTTCTGGAGGAAATTGAAGGGAGACCTCAAGGCTCTGAAGGAAGGTTGCAGCAAGGAAGATGTTGACCTCTTTTCTTAGCTGGCAAGTGATAGGACAAATGAGGTAACAGTATCAAGTTGTGCAAGGGAATGCTTAGATTAGATACTAGGAACAATTTCTTCATGGAGCAGGTGGTCAAACAATAGAACAGGCTGCCCAGGGCAGTGGTGGTGTCCTCGTCCCTCGAGATATTTAAGAGATGTGTGTATGTGGTACTAAGTGACATGGTTTAGTAATAGAAATTAGTAGGTCAGGTTGATGATTGAATTTGATGATCTTGAAGGTGTTGTCCAACCTAGATGATTCAATTTTATTCTAACTTATATAACTTGAGCTCATAACAAGTACATACCAAGAACTTCAGCTTTACTGCTTCAAGGAGTGTCTGTATGATAATGACTAGTACTTGAAAAAAAAACACTCCTCAGAACAAACAAACCCTGGAATTATGTGAATGACAATTTTTAGCTGCTGACAAGAATGGTTGAATATATATGTGGTTGAATGTTGATAAGGATCTCTTGAATGTACGAATTTCTCTCTTATAATTGCTGATAGAAAATGTATGATGAATCTGTGTCCACCTGTTACTTTGAAGCTACAAAGCTTCAAATGAAGTTACAGAGTCCAATCAGTTCAGAGGTGTCTTGTGATCAAATGAAATGTCACAGAAAGGTCTTGCCACATAGAAAAAGAAAGGCTGAATGATAGATTAAAGTAAAACTGTCTCAGAAGACTAGAAGTAGTATTCATAAAAAACATCTCAGAGATTTAGATCTGGGATGAATAATCAAATTTTTTTAAAATCAAATTACTTTTTAGGTAAGATGATGAGGACTTCCTGGATTTTTTTATTGTTTGCTGATCATTTTTTAGAGTTCAGATAGTTTTTCTACCACAATTTAAGCTAAGATATAATAAAAAATAAGACCATTTTAAGGAAAACAAGAATTCTCAGAATTCTTATATT
>JACDJE010000502.1:89017-254804 GCA_016647715.1 Pavo muticus
TATATAAAAATTATATTTTATATATATATCTTATATATACCTACTGAGAACTGAATTCTCAGTAGGTAATGTGGATTTTACCTCTTGCGTAAGATGTTTATGTCTAGTGTGGCTTTTTTTGTCCCTTGGAGGCTCAGTTTCTTTTGCTGACATTCAACCTCAAAATACATATTTGGCTCAATCTCTAACTTACAAAATTTATTCCCTTAATCAGGGCTATCTTTGAGACACTATTATGGAAATAGTCTTCTGTCTAGCCAAAGAAAAAAAAAACTTTCCTAATTGGATTGATACTGTTGCATAGATTTTAATTGAAAATACTGATGCTGTCAAAGTAGAAATAAAAGTTATCTTATGTATGTAATTAATCTTTGAAGAACTTAAAAGGACATAGCATGAATAGGCTTTCTCACTGCAGAAAGGCATGAGGGGAAAATATTTGCTGACACTTGTTATGATACTTATTTGGCTTAAGTATTTTTTTTTCCAATGTTTAAATTCAGAAAGAGGCTTTTCTATTGCTGTTTTGGGAGGGACAAGTTTGTCATTCTGAAGCTTGTTAGTAGAATTAAATACGATTTAAGCAAATGTCTCATTTTCCCTTTTGAAGCAAACTAACAGGAAGATAATTTAAAGAGATTGTTTCTAGTAAATTTTAACATTAAGATATATCTACACTAAAGGGAAAAGTAGTATGGAATACAATGTACAGGCCTAGTTATTTCATTCTTCTATGAACAGCAATGCATTTTTTATATGGCTTTATAAAACACATCCTAATAGGGGGATCTTTCTTGAATGGAAATCCTCTTTATTGTCATTCTTTAAAAGTATCTTCTCAGACTTGCATCATTTTGCTTTCTGATCACAGAAAGCAAATCAGTTTTCAAAGCTCTACTCCTCGTGTCATGAGTTTGGTAGATGGGAGAATACTACCTGTGGTTCAATTTAAAGATGGCATGTATAATGAGAGTTGGTAGAAAAGTAATTAGGCAAGATTGCACATGTGAACTGGATTAATCGAATGCTTCTTCAACTTAAGAATTACAAAGCTATTACATTTGAAATATACGTTATCCATAAAATAATTATTTTCACGTGGGTATATATCCTTTCTAATCTTACTTTCACATGAAAGGTATTTCTATTGAAACTCTAATAAGCTATCACTTCTGTCGTAATTATCCACATTCACAAACTATATGTTATTTTTGAATTACACACTTTTTCTTCTGAAGTATAAAAGTATAAGTAGTATTTTTTAAAACCAAGCTTCTTTTCAAGATCTCTTTTGACATGAGTTATTGAAGATAAACACTGATATGTCAGATAGTGTAAGATCTAGACATTTCTATATGTTTCAGATTTCAAAACCACTTCCATCCCCCATTTCTTTGGACCCCCTGCTGTTTTTTAGAAAATTAGGAGAGCTCTATCTTTTATTTTTTCCCCAAGTTAAAATAGAGCCTCTCCCAAGGCTTTGGTGCTGCTGGTATGAAAGGAACACATGGGATTCATAGTCCTTCACACCTGTGTTTTAGAAGGGTTAAACAGGGAGCATAAGAGGGAAGTCCTATCAAAGAGGTTAAACTTCCCACACTCAACAACCTGATGTGTCTAATGTATGAGGTATCCTCTTTGAAAAAGGTTGTTAAACATGAGTTTTGTTTACATATAATGTCATGCAGTTATCAGCATAATCAAAAACTTCTTTAATCCTTTTCTAATTCTAAAGTGATTAGCAAGGGCTGAGAAATCACCTTATCTCACTAAAACACAGGTACGAACACAGAGTAAATATTTTGGTAAACAATTATTCTGCCCTTGCATATTCAGCAGTGTGCTAAATTATGCATAATCTTGCATAAGTAATAAGTGAAGGTAGCTTAAATTCAGGGTTTTTTTTTACCTGACCTATTTCTTTCAGTGCTGTTAGCTTCTTAAATCATGTATGAGCTTTCCGTAAGGCTTCAATGAGTAGTTCTAGTGGAGAGACTTCAGTAATAAATTTCAGGAGAAGACAAGTTTTTTGACAGGCATAATGCAACACATACAGAGTTTGGAACTCACACTCTGGGAATTTAGAGCAATCCTTGCAAAGCAGCTTTTCCCTGTTACATTAATAGAGAAAATGAAGTATGAAAGTCCTCAGGAATTACTGCTAGGTGTAATTTAAATAATTTACCAGAAGACAGTTCAGCACATGCATAGAACAGGGGCATACAGAGTTTGCCATAAGCAGTTTATAAATAAACTATATTCTGCTGAAGTAAGTCAGGCATAAATTATAACTATTCCTTTTGTGGCTATACTCTGTTCCTCATTGTAATAGTTATTTAAAAAAAATCTGGGTTATGACCTTCTACTAGAAATCATAGGCTGTGCCTGCCTTTTACCTTGCTTATGAGCATGCTTACATTTAATACTTTGGCTGCTATGAGATCAAAGTAAAATTACTATTACTGTGGGAGAAAAAAAATTAAAAAAAAGAAAGTGCATTACATTTCTATAAACAGAATCTAAGTAGAATTCTGTAGTGTGGTGGAAAAAAGAGTGTTCAGTGCCAAAGAACCATTGACTAGCATCTGACCATTTCACAAAAACCTTATTCACTTTTTTAATGTATTATTCTATTTCTAGGCTCAATTGCTGAAAGTTAAAATGACAGAATTACTTGAAAGTACCAATAGGAAATATCAAATTAAGATACTAGGCAGTGTGCAGAGGGTAAAGAATTTCTTAAACATACTGGACAGCTCCTACAACTGCATAAGAGCTGCAAATGTGACCATTAGGGCTATTGAAGATGGTTACTATCTACCGTTCATCCTGTCAGCATGAAGAACTAAGTCTCCAAGATGAGAGGTCAGATGATTCAGAGATGTTCAATGACTTTTGAATATTAAATTAAAAATATATTAAGTATATTTTATTCTGACAGCTATAAGAACTGCATACAGAACTTGATGTAATCTTATTTTCCCCTTTTTAATATTATACAAATTACATGATCTTTGATTCATGTGGAGCACATATGCCCACAAATATTGTCTCTGATCTTATGAATTCCTCCTTATTGTTTTTTTTTTAATATGTATGTTTCATAATTTGTTTTTAATTAACTTCTCTTAGCCACGGCCATCTTATGATGGGTAAAACACCACAGCAACCAGAGCTCATAAGCAGTCATAAGTCAGAAAGGCGGTCATTTTATAAGTTTGACCACTAAGTATCCAACTCACATGATTATCTGTGAGCAGTCCTTGCAGATATTTTTCTCAGAAAAACACAAGTTCTAGTATGAATTTGGGATTTTTTTAAATGAGATTTACTGATCTGATTTTCATGTAATAATGTATAAAAATAGAAAAAATTGAGACTGATCTGATATTTTTGTAGACTTTTATTGGCTAATTTATTACTTAAAATGCTAATTTTTACATAAGTAAATTCAGACATCCGTAATAATCTCTCTATATATTTTACTTAGTTATAAATGTATATAATCATGTCAGTAATTGCATTGATTAAATATATATATGTATTAATAGAACTACACAATGTATAATGTTTGCATAAATAATTCAAGCTCTTATTAACCTAGCGTACATCAGCTTGTCCAAGTGCTTCTTGCAAAACTCACACTAGTGTAAAAATTAACATGGGGAACAGGTTAAAAGTGCCCTTGGTTTTGCTTCTCTCCTTCTAAAAATATTTATGTAGAGGGAGTCGGGAAATCTGCACACTGGGATGAATCCTGACTACGCCTCCCAGCCTGCCTCAGGGTAAAGCACTGTTTGTACTTCATCTCCCTTTATCCTTCACATTGTGGGCAATTCTACAAGCCCTCCTTCATAAGGTCCAGCATCCGCAAAGTTTCAGGCTTGACTGTGCCCTCGTTATTGTAATAAAACCAATTAAATGTTGTGCCTGTTTATCATGCATATTTTTAATGAATATATATATAATCACTCCTAGATTCAGCTGGTCACTGTGGTTGTATTATTGATGTTAGCAGTTAATTTGTTTGTTTTACAAATTTGTATTTGATGTTTTTTGTTACGTTTTAATGTGGTTTTCCCAGAGCAAGGACCAGGACAGGGCTATGTGACAATGACCTTTTCAGCTGGCAAATCCCCAGTGCTACTTTTTCATAAATGGAAAATATTGTCCATGTCTGGAATTGATACTCAGATGCAAAAATTCTGTATACTAAGCTGTTTTCCCAAACTATCCTTTGAATGCACTGTAAATTTCCTTTTCTTTTCTATGAAAAAAATTCCTCATTGTAATTCTGGTTAGAGTAGTTGTCTTTCCTATCATAGAGGCTTTTTCCATTATTAAACAGAACTGTTAGAAAATTAAGTAATGCTAACAGTAAATTTCTCCTTAATATGCAATAAATATGGGTTGTTAGAATGATAAAAACAATTTAGTTTAAATAATGTAATTAACATCCTTATAAGAATCATTGAAAATAAAGTGCAAAGTAAAATAAAATCACTGTCATGATCCTGACCCTGCGTTGCAAATTAAAAACATAGTAAAGTGTCATAAATTTCAGCAGCTCCATTTGGGTTCACTTAATAGAACTATGACAAAAGCAAATGTTTTGTCACTTTCAGACTGTTGCCAGGAAAAAATGTAGTACATAATTAATGATAATCCACTCTTTAATTTGTGTATATAAAGGCACAGGAAGTTGCCACTGATAGCACTGAAATAATATCATTTTCAATGTTAAAGCAGTAGAACTGTTTCATCTAAAACAAGGAGTCAGGGGAAGGATAATAGAAGTTGTCAGAGGCACAATAAATAAGATTAGAGTGGACAAGAAGAAGTGAATAGTATTAACAGCATTGAAATTTTCAATTAGAAAGGCAAAGCAAATCCTTTATGAATCATCCCCTTTACCTTCTTTTAAACCTTTCTGAATAAGTGCAGCTGAATTGCCTGAATACTAGTTAGTATAAAATTTAGCTTTTCAAAGAAATGGATTGCAATTTTATATTGCTACTCTAGACATTTAAGTCATTTTTAAGAATACATTTGGGCTCCAAGATCTAGAACATCTGTATTTGAAAAGGTTACTCATAATTAGTTGGTCACCTTTCTAAGCATATCTGAAATATCACAATATCAGCAGAGCATGGACAAAATAAATTATGTGGTGGATACAATAAATCACACTGCTTTCCTAGTTTCTTCATTTGGATGATATTTCTGGGTAATGCATCCTACTAAATATGGGGACTACAGAAAATCCAACATGAAGTGAATGATGAGGTGAAGGCAGTTCTCATCAGCTCACTTCTGATGTACTTGTTGCATGAATTGACACTGAATTTTCTCTATAATGAAGCAAGTTTATCCACGAGTCCTCTAATTTTGTCCCTCCTTTTTCTTGCTTAGAAAGCGTGACAATTGTTTCTTCTGTCCAAGGACAATCTCATCTTCCAAGACATGAGGGCAGATTCAGCAAATAATACAGACCACAGTTTTCAAAGCGAATGTGTAAAAGAAGATGTGAAGGTCCAATCAACATTTGTTACCATACCTACATGCTGGATTTTTTTTCTCTTTTGAGGCAGTTGTCATGGTTTTATGATTTTTGGTTATCAGTATTCCACATCATAACATCTTGTAGTGCACTGGGAGATAAAGTGTTCCGGGTACTTGTCCCAGAAGAGAAGAAAAACTACATTCCCCAGAAGACTGTTCGCTGTGCTGTTATCTTTTCTGCTCAGGGGGAACAGATATAAGGCCTTGGTAGGTCATCTGACTGGCTCTTCTTCGTCAGGCTCTCTCCCTGCTGTTCGACCGGACTGTGCATCTCACCTCAGCGTTATGGTGAGGCCTATCCAGCTTTCGGACAATCTCTCTCTCTCATTATATTTGATTTATTAGCTTCAATTATAATTATATTGTATTATAGTGTGTTATCTTGCATTCCGATACCATATTTAGTAAATTAGTTTGTTTCTCCTCAGATCGTTGCTACTGTTTTTAATTATTTTGGGGTCTCCTGTTTCCCTTTTCCGGAGGCGCGGGTTTTGCGAAATCCCTCTGCCCCGCTAGTCACGGAACTGGGCCGAACCAATCTGTAAACCATCAACAGCAGTAGTCTTAGGATCACCATGGTTTTGAAAGCGTAGGACTTTGAGTCTCCTTCTTGAGACCAGGATTTATACCGCACCTTGATCTTCTTCTAAGTGAACAGAACCCATTCTGGATCTTGCACCCCCCAAAGCAAAACCAGTCTGTTGTTAACTCTCTTAAGATCTACATGATGAATAGATCCAGGGAGGGTATTTTATGGCTGCTTCTAAGTAAGCTTTACACCTTCCTATTAAAAGTTTTTATTTTATTTTTTTAATGCTGGTTTTGATTATTCTTGTTCTGTTTTATTTTATTTATCATTACCTGCAATGTCTTGGATTTCTGAAAATAATTGTCAATGTTTGTGTGAACCACATATGAGATAGTAAAATACCAAGTCTTTAACAGGAGATATTTCGGACTCCTTTTAATATCATTAATCAATATTCATGCCACACCATTTCTAGGAACTACAAATATTTTTCAGATTCTTCACTTCATTAGAATTTTTTCTTTAGTGAATCTTCAGTAGAGCATTGCATTACTAGGATCCTGCACTGGAAACATGAAATTCTCCTAAGTTATATCCTGAATGCGCTAAGTAATATCCACAAAATTTTCTCTTCCTGCTGTGAAGAACTAAGTGTTAAAGATTATTCACAAGACCCACTTTTTTAATAAATGTGATAAAGGATCCTGAAATAAGTATGCCCTCTAAATACAACACTTAAGCCAAGATAAAATTTCAGACCAATATTTCATTCCTCTTGTCAACACACAAGGACAAAATACTGTGCTGGGGACTCAGCACCGTAGGAGACCTGAAAGTAAGAGACAGTCCAGAACATGTTACTTACAGGAGTACTATGGCTTTATCAGTGCTAATAAAGTCAGAGTGCAATACTTCTACCCTTCACAGCAGGTTGGCTGACTCCATGCTGTGAGTGGCAATTGGAAAGTTCAGCTTCTGAACTGGAACCCATGAAGCCTTTGGTAGAACAGAGAGCCAAGAGCGGGAACATTTTCATATTCTGAGTTCGGAGTGCTGTGAGTCACAACTTAAGAGTGTTCCAGGGACTGTTCAGTGTATTAGCATGGGTAGAGCTTGTAGACCCACACTCTCTGTATTTATGTTCAGAGTGTAGTGTGTCATAAGAGGTAACAAATGAAAGCTGTACCTCTTGTCCTCTCCTACAAGTCATCTCACTTTTGCATCGATGAGGACATGAGGCACCTCTTCAAAACTTACCTTCAGGAGGAGGGCCTCCAGGAGCAGGGTTTACTAACCAAATCCCTTCTACATTTTACCTTTTAGTTGTCATCTTTATCACTACCATTAGAATCACAAGCAAGTAGCTTCTTTTCATGCCATATTTACACTGCCCAGTGTTTGTTTTCTGCCCAATTGAAGCCCTGGAGTTAATTGCTGATGCCTGCATTTGACAGACAGATTCCACCAACACCAAATGGATCCATCTCAGCATATCTTCTGCACTTACACATAAGCATCATATCACTAGCATTTAACGGTCTCCTAGTTTGCATTCTTTCTGGCCTTATACAACTACTCAGAGATTTCCCATTACATTTTCCTGCAGTTCTTTTAACTACTTGATAGCTGTAAACCGTACTGGGAAATGTTCCTTTTGCTGTGGTGTGAAATTCACGACAGTGCTATCACCAAAACAATGAATCATCAGAAAAGCTATTATGCATGGAGGAAATGGGTATGGCAGAAACATGTAAGGCAAACTATTTTTTTGTCTTTAAAAGAGTAGAACAAAGCCTTCATTAGTATTGGCAACTAATCTGGCTTTGTAGACTATTGGCTGGCAAAGTGCACTCTGCTTGCTTGCTACACTGCAAATGAATTTAGTTTTGTTTTGATTTTTAATTCAAAGAGTAACTCATCAATATTTGAGAAGAAAGGTAAAATTAAATAATACTGTTGCTTTATTCATCTATGGCTTGATAAAATATGATAAAATTGATTCCCTTTATCAGGGAACACAGTGATGAAGCTTTCTGTTACCCAAAGTATCATAGAAAGCTTACACAAAGCAAACATCTTATTTGCAGTAAATGTAATGTCACTGTTCTCAGATTACTTAAAATTTCAGCTACATTGTACTTTCCTAACACACTTGCTTTAGATATTTATATCCTTTGTCAAAGTTTTCTTTGAGTATCTGTAAGAGATAACAACTGTGTATAATTCTTATCCCAAAAAGGTTGTCTTCACTGTTAATTCTTATTTTATCTGGTGTTAACCCAAAATGCTTATCTGTTTCAAATTTAATAATAAAGATACTGAACAGTCTGGTAACCCACTTCCCTGATTCATGTCCATTCTGAACTTACAAAAGCAAAGAACAGTATTAAGAAACTTGACAGCAAATAACCTTCAAACCTGAAATCCAACAAGCTAAAACATTTGAAAGCTACAGGAATAAATAAAATCTGAATTCAGTATCTTAGTCTTTTTGCAGATGATGGGTATCTTACCACAACAAATTCTATGTGAAATTTTAGGTGGAATGAAGAATGCTGAACAAACCTTCAGTAAGGATCAATATTTTAATTTGCACTGGGCATTTACATGGTGGGTGAGATAAATGGCTGGATATTTCCATTTTCCTGATATAGGAACCATCTCAAAATGGCTGGAATGCAGGTAATTAGTTTCAGTGTCACTGGTAATCTTAAAAATGAACTGCTACCCATGCCTGTCTTTTATTCTCAGCTACTCATCCTCAGCATTTAAAAATTATCTGTTTAGTTGTTTATCCATCAAAGCATATTTACATCATGTGATTCAAAATCAGTTACAAATATATTTCTGTGAATATATTTTAGTAACTCTAGTAAATGTTTCTATTTTTGTAGGAAATTCAACATATTTCAAGCAGCATTTACTTGTCTCAGAACGTACGTGATGTCTCCTCTTGAGAAAGGGCACTGTGTTTCTTCTGCTGTTCTTACATGTCACAGAATCACAAAAACGAGGTTGGAAAGGACCTACAAGATCATCTAGTCCAACTGTCCTCCCACTACCCTTGTTACCACAAGCCACTAAACCATATCTTGTAGCTCCAGATGCCTCTTGAACACTGCCAGGGATGGCAACTCCACCACCTCCCTGGGCAGGCCATTCCAGTGCCTGACCACTCCCTGAGAGAAAAAGTTTTTCCTTATGTCTAATCTAAACCTCCTCTGGCACAACTTGTGGCCATTTCCTCGGGTCTTGTTTGTTGCCTGGGAGAAGAAGCCAGACCCCTCCTCATCATAGCCTGCCTTCAGGAAGTTGTAGAGTGCAATGAGGTCTCCTCTGAGCCTCCTCTTCTCCAGACTAAACAATCCCAGCTCCCTCAGCTGCTCCTCATAAGACTTGTGCTCCAGACCCCTCACCAGTTTCGTTGCCCTTCTCTGGACACATTCCAGGGCCTCAATGTCTTTCTTGTAGTGAGGGGCCCAAGACTGAACACAGTACTTGAGGTGCGGCCTCACCAGTGCTGAGTACAGAGGGATAATTACTTCCCTGCTCCTGCTGGCCACACTATTTCTAATGCAGGCCAGGATGGCATTGGCCCTCTTGGCCACCTGGTCACACTGTTGGCTCATGTTCAGCCGAGCATCAACCAACACCCCCAGATCCCTTTCCTCTTCACAGTCATCCAGCCACTCATCCCCAAGCCTATAGCGCTGCATGGGGTTATTGTGGCCAAAGTGCAGGACCTGGCACTTGGCCTTGTTGAACTTCATCATATCTACTTATGTATGCATCAGAAACAAAAGTGTACTACTCATGACAAAAATTTCCTTTTAAAAACCCAGCTTACTGGGTTTTTCCCTAGCACTGTGCAAGCACATAAGCGGTATTTTGTTGGAGTGCTTTGCCCAAGTGAAGGTTGCCCTAAAAGTAAGCTCATAAGTCTCAAATACCAACATTTACCTTCAAAATTTCTCGCAAGAGAAATAAATATCTTAGTATCAAAGGCCTCTGGCAGCATGGATATTTCTTACATTATTCTTACAATTGCTTTCCTAGGTTAGTTCTCACTATAAATGGATTACGTATGCTAATAGATCCTTGTGTCCTCCACTGCAGGCCATGGAGTGAATTATCTGTCTGACTGAGCACAAACTTCAGGCATTGCAGTCTGGCATTACCACATGGAGAGTGCTGCCCACCTTCTGCCTACATTACACCTTCTCCTGCCTCCGCACTGTCTGATCTTTTTGACCTGAGTAGTCTGGAAAGCAGGTGGCAGCAAGTTCCTCATCTCTAGCCAGCTCTCCAGTAGAACTTGCAAAACACTTGAGTCCCACAAAGCCCCAGTGGGGTGAAGAAGAAAGCAAACAAACCACTTGCCACACATGCAGCCCCTGCTGTGCTGATAAGAAGTAAAGGCCTCACTGCAGGCTTGCTGAGCAACTTCTCACGGTCTCACTTGCCAGCCAGTACCAAATTGTTGGGCTTCTGTGGTAAGACCTAGTTATGTACAGTGAACTGACTGCAGGAGTCATCTGATTGTAACTAAATTAATAAAGAAAGAAGGGAACAAGGAGAGAAAAAAAAGGAGGGAAAAATGCACTGATAAATATTCCATACTTTTAGGAGCCCAACCAAGAAATGTTTCCTGTGATTAGCATGCTAACGAAGCTCAGCATCACAGAAGCTAGCAGATGGTTACTCTATATGCACTCACCAGTTTATGCCATGGAGAACAGTGAAGCTATGGGGCTGGAACGGCTAGTACATAAAAATTTAAAAAGTGTGAGTAACTTGAAAACATAAACATTGTTTTTCTTCTGCTCAATCCCAGAGAAAATGTATGCAGCAGTTTTGTTATTTCTGTGTCTATGTGTGTGCATGTGTTTGTAAGTTTGATGCATGTAACAACTTTTCTCTTTCCAAAGTACAAAATACTTTCTTATTTCTTAGTAATAATGACACTGCAGATAATTATTTCACTTCTAATTCTTTTGAAATCATACTCAGTTTCTGAAGCATATTTTAATACACAATGTGGATATAAAAGGATATGCAGCATTTGTGTATTACTAATTTTTACATGTATAAACTTTTGCAATTGGGAGGCTTAATATATTCTGGTTACTGCATCACACTTTGCATAATAGGGTCCATAAAAAGGTTCATGATGTTATGACTTCTTTTTGGTGTTTTAGGCGTGTGTGCCTTTCAATTTTCAAATATATGTCAGGCACTCTTGTTACCTCTCCACAACCTTCTATAGTAATAAGCAATAGAATTTACTGATTCATGGAAGAAGAGTGATTTGAAATAATTTTTTGCATAGCTCCTTTCTATATGACATGCAGAATATGGGGAGATGGGGAAGAATCCTGAGAAACGTTATGGTGCCTGGGCTGGATATTTGTTTGTGCTTTGGGTGAAGGTTGATTTGGGCTGCTCATTTTATGGCTAAGAGTTATCTTCAGTGAGGGAGGGAACAAAAAGGACTCTAAGCCACTTTGAATACTCAGGCTTTCCTGAATTCTGTTGTGAATGAGCCTCCTAACAGCACTGATATAATTGCGATTACAGTGATAGGGGAAAATGAAATTTTCAGTGTTGCTTTAACTCAGTTCCTCCACAGGCAGCCACCTGGTTCTTTACAGACATTGCATGATGTCTCTGAGAAACACTGGATTTGGAAATTTTGCTCCTGAATTTATCCCTGCAATTTAATTGAGCCTTTCACTTTCATCATAACAAAGATATTTGTTATACCTTAATCCAAAATCCAATACTCTAAAGACTCAGTAAACTACCTTTTTTCCCAGGATTTTCAGAAGGATTTTATATCTTTGTGTGAATAATACCTCTCTGCAAAGTGGCTGATAGTTTCATCTGTTTTTATATTAGTAGTAATCATAGTGTTGCAAAAGAAGCTGGTTTCTGCAGTACAATTGAGTGGTTTACAGTTTTAAGATCCCAGTTTAACATCGCATTTAAGCACACACAGCAAATGATCTGAGGAAGTTACACTGGGGCAAAGTATCAGTGGTTCTTTTAAACAATATCTTAAATATCCCTTTGGAGAAGGTCCACTATTTTAAGTTGTTTAGATATTTATTACCTGGAATAATGATGTACAAAACTCCTTAGTTTAGAGTCAGCTCTGAGCTAGTAGTTTGACCAACACATGTGTAAGCAGATATGGCTAAAAACCCTGAAGATCCCGTTAAGCTACACCACTTCTTTGCAGGTTATTTTCAAAGACAGAATTGGTAGCCAAGCACTGTATCTCAAACAAATGTAGTACCAACAAATCATTTGAACTGTGAAATCTCCCAAAATCTCAGTTCCTTTGTCTACTGACTTCATTGTCCCTTCTCTTCCAGTGCTTTTCTGTCACAACTCTCCATTTTGTCCACGCTGCAAAGCTCACAGGTTTCAGAGGCTACTTTTGCTATGGGATTCAATGAATTAGAGGTCACACAAATAACCTGATCTTTCTGAAAATACACTGAACATTAGAGTAAAATACTACGTGTCTGTCAAGGCAGACAGATCTGGTAAGAAACTGAGTCTGTGTACATGCTTGAATATACGCAGAAAATCATAAAGTAGCTAAAGATTGAAGAGCCTGGAGAGTGAAGAATAAGTGGAAAGTGATTAAATGGTAAGTGATATCTTAAAAGCATATGAGAGATTTTAAAAGGATCCATGCAGAAAACAAAGAGCTATTAGTTAAAAAAGGTAAATTACAGATAGCGCTATTCTAATATCAGTCCCACAATAGCCATCAGAGATGAACCAGAAATGTAATTTCTTTTAAATGGATGCTATTCTAGTCACACTTATCATCTGCAGAGAAATATTTCTAATATCTATACCAGATGATAAAATATCTATAAAACTATTTTCATTTATATTTTTTCCCAAGGTTTCTAACACATTTTACTTCCTTCTGCATGTCATTTTTTTCCTTCTATTACAAACATTGATCTTACAGAGTTGCCTTGTTTCAATTATTTTAAGAAAGAATCAAGTGATAATAGAAATTTAACAAATATGAAGTACTGTCTTGCTTCAGAAATTAGATAATCCTGTCTGAATTTATGCTTACATGTAAATAGATGTAAATAATCTACATGTGATGTATATTTATAATGTATATTTCAGATATATCTAGAGTAAATATTTTTAGTTATTCCAGCGATAGTCATTAGTCCTTTACTCATAACTTTCTAACAGGAGAGACTAAGGTTTATTTAGTTGTAATTGAGAAATAAAACCTAAATGATTTTCAGGAATAGATTTCTGCTGAGTTAATGAGTGATGAATCATGGTGAAATACTGCAATAGGAACATACCATGGCCTTTTGGGAATAAAGCAGGTATTTGTTCCATTTTGTACATTAGAACCTCTTCGTAGATCAGACAATCTCTGTCCATGGTGGTGTTTAATCCCACTGTCAGATTATTTTGCTTCTGATATAAATACACCAAATGTTAATAGCATTGGTGAAGACATAAATGAAACCCAATATTAGTGATGGAGCTTATAAAAAGTTTTCTATGCTGCCATTTGAGAGGAGTCATTTCTGTTTTCTCATCTGCAATAGGAGAATAAGATGCACTATATTTCAAGCTCATTTTATAATGAAACTAACTAACTAAAATTGTTTGTTTTATCTGGGAGAAATTAGAGACGATGGGACTGTGATCTATGAATACCTGTGTAAGGAAGATATTTCCATTTGTAAAAGGTTCTGTAATCCAGTAGAATAAAGTGTAATGAGATTCTGTGTTTGAAAACTCAAAGCCGTATGCATTCATACAAATATTACAAGAGAAAAGTCAATTTACATTGGAATAACTAAACTAGAGATCTCTTGGATTCTTTATCACTACATAGGGATACATGCTTTGCACTGAAAGAAAATGATAACAGGCCTTACTTCCTGAGGGGTTTATTTTATGGTCTTGTGCCTATCTTCACGAAACAAGCCTTACCCTTCTTGCAGTAAAGCATTTGAGCTCACTGAGGCAGAAGGAAAAAACAGTCGACCATAGTTTTCACCTAAGAGATTTGGTATTTATATATTTATATAAAAGATGAATACAGACAAGATATTATTTTCCCTTAACTAAGTCTTCCCTGCTACTCACTGTATGACTGCAAGTACAAGATATTCAACTAAAAAATTCTTTGGTACACTGACATTTCTGTGTTGATAATTTTAATATCTGAAGTTGCTAATTTGCTAGCACTGCTCTAATTTAAATCAGCTATAAGCTTTTGTATTTGTGATTTTTTACTGTAAGACTTACAAAGACATTTAAATTTGTGACTTTTGAGTATTCTTAAGAAAAAAATCACAAAAGAAATTCCTTATTTTATGAATGAATACAGTTCTGCTGTTTCTAATACATACATATATTTTTAAAAAGGATAAATAAAATGAATTTGTCATGAAAATCTATGTGTATCATTTCCACAAATCAACTCAAACTTTTCTGTTATATCTGTGTTTTAATGAGTCTTTTCTCAAAAGGTATGTGCAAAGCATTTTATATCAACTTAACTATAAAGCAAAAACAAATTAAACAAAATCACTGAAAGTACAATAGAAATTGATCAATAATACAGAATGGAATACTTTCTCAAACAAATATAGGTAAAGTATGACTTTTTTGTATACAAACAAATATTTTAAAGTAATTTAAAAGAATAAAGATAGGATGCTTTACTCTGTAAACTCAATGTGATAACATTTTCCTGAAGCATATGAATTCATTCTACAAGTCATCAGACATCTGTTTTCAAATTACTACGATAAAATTTTACTCCATTCATAATCAAGGTGCATCCTACTCATCTCCCTCAATCTTTTTGTTTAAAAAGCCCCAGTCATATTCCATGAAAATAAATCTGGTGTTTCCACTGTCAGTAATTGGGTGGATAGAATAGATAGGTCCTTGACCAGATATTAGAATTTGTTTTAGATTCACTTTTCTTTTTTTTTTTCCTAGATTGGATTTCTGTGAAGCTGTGATATAATTATGAAATAATTAGTTTTATACTGTTTAAAAGATACAAAACAGCAGTTTCTCAGAGTTTATATTGCATGTGAAAATGTAGAAGTCTGTGTGCTAGAAGACCTTGTCAGAGAATTTACTTTTTTAGCACTTCCTCTAACAGACTCTGAGACCACATCCCTAAAAAACAGATACCTCTAAAAAACTTTTAAAACATCATTTCAATTTTCAATTAATAAAGCTTTAAATGCTTTTTTTTTTAGTGTCTTCTGAAAAAACATAAGGAAAGCAATTGTAACTTCTATTAAAACACAGGTCCTTCCTTACTCCCAAACCAGAATTTACTTAAAATGATATTTAAAAAATTTTACAGTCTTGAGAATTTAGAAAAAAAGAAAAGAGTTGTTTCTGAAACACCTCCACCAGTGTAGGCTGCAGAGCACATGGAATCATGAATGACACGGAGGACGTGTAATGGCAGAAAGCAGAACTTTGATGGCAGATCTCAGGAGAGGGGCTGGAGGTGCTGACTTACTGACTGGGAGAAGAAAAGGGAGACAGAGGATGCCCACTACCCAGGTGGGCTATGTACAGGCTACACAGCTTTAGAACGTTTCAGGAAAAGAAATAGATCTATTAGGATTTTGACAGATTGAGTAGGTATGAGGGGAAGGATACCTGAAATTATTGGATACAAGAAGCATATGTCCATATGTGGTGGTATAAGATGCACACCTCAGTAGTTTTTACATACACATGTACATGCAGACACATGCGTAAACATATTTTGCAGCCTGCCACTGAATCCATGTCAAGCAGCTGAGCCATCCCTTTCATTTGTGCATTTAAGTCAATGCTACAGAGTCATTCTGTCTTTTTAGTCACTTTTAAGCCAGTATCCTAGCATTATATTAAAAAATTTAGTTTAAGCACCTTGCTGAAAGCCATGTAAACAGCATATTTATCTGAATACTGAACAAATCTTGACATTTTTTTGTGGAAACTAAAAAAATGCTGGCTACAGTGAAGTGACATTTTTCCGGCTGAGTAATTCCTTTCTGCTTACTCTATTTCTTATTATTATTAATGGTATTTTTGGTATATGTATGTTAAAATCTTTACTCTACTCTTGTGACTATTCCAATGACAGGATGAAGAAAGTTAATCTTTACTTTTCTGCATCGACAACAATAACAACAAAAAAATAAAGCCCAAATCCTGTGTAATGTTTAAAGCTTTTTCTTGAAGGACTATATATAAACAATGGACCTTTCTCTTTGTTCATTTATTTGCTTTTCTGAACACTGATCACCCAATACTGCTGTAAAATAATTAATAAAAATAAATAATGTAAATAATGTGTTCCCAATTTTTCCTTTTGATAGCAACAATTTGTTTAATGTGTGTGCCAGACATTCTTATAATCTAAAGAAATACTGAAATAGAGATAGTGAAAAATGTACCAGTTGGCCTGAAAGTTACTTGTTTTGAACAGTTGCACATATTAATTTAGCTGCAGGAACTGAACTAAGAGGAAGGAAAAGTGCTTTTCTATTTGCTTGATGTTGGTGTCACCCAAGATAATAGCATTGCTGCATCACTGATGTGGCAAAAAGCCTTTAAACATGACTCAAAGCAAGTTCAGATGGAAAATCTGAAGTACTCCAATGGACTGCATGTCCTTGAAAAGCAAAGTGAGTGTAATTCCAGAGTGATCTGAGCGCTTCGGAATCAACAGTTGAAGTCCTCTTACTCTGTGGTCATAGGACTTGCAGCACAGGCAATCATTTGACTGTGGAAAACACCTAAGAGTCCTGGACCTATGACAGATCCATCTCTGCCAGAAAGATAGTCTTTTGCAACACAGCCTTAACATTGGGCTATATGTCTGACAGAAGACGTGACAAGTTTATTCCACCAGTAAACTTTTACCAGAATGAGAATTTTTCCCACTTGCATTGTTGATAGAATATAACACATAGAAGCTGGAGCATTGGTCACGGGGTCTGCACTTACTGTTCTCTCCCTTGAATTTAATAGTGTACAGAAAAAAAAAAAAAAAGTATTTCCTTTCTTTCTGACACTGTAGGTATGTTTATATGGCGTCCAGAACTGGTTGGCTATTGTCAGGAAACATTCAGGTTTCTTCTTATTAAACTGTACTGCAAACCTCTGAAATACTTCAACTTGCAAGACCTTTGTAATTCATCTGTCTTGGCAATTGTTGAGGGACAGAGCAAGTTTTGCTTAATACCTACCTATGAAATGGTTACTAAAGCTTTCAATTTTCTCTTTCTCTGATTTTATTACACTTATGTTACCATATTTTCACCTGTTACCAAAGAATAGGATTCACATACCCTTTTTTTTTTTTCTCCTCCAATTAGGAACCCTAAGATGTGCCTTAATGAGCAGCAGCTGTTCATTGGAGGTGGTCTGTGCCATTGTATGGCTGTCGAGTTGTCCCAGAGAGTATTCCTCACACTGTGTGTTATTGTCCATACTTGTCCCCAGCCACAGAGCCAGTTATCACATTGGCCCCATCCGTGAGGAGGTGAATTGTTAGCATTTTAGTGTCATATATATTACCCTGCAATAAAGAGTAATTTACCTATTCAGTTAACATGGGCCATGGTTGTAAGGGCTGCCATTTGATTTTCTAAACTGCATGAGCATTCATAATCAACTTGTAAAAACTGGGCCATGATGCATTAGGAGCCATTAAGCCATCATTTACAAACACTTTGAAATACCGACGAGTTCCTTTATGCTTAAAAGAGGAAATAACTGATGTATTTCAGTTTGGAAACATTTGATAAATTCATGCAAGAAAAGCCTAAAAGCACTGTTAATTAATCAAAATCAAACTAATGTAGCAACTACAATTGTGAATCAAGGGGGAGGGGAGATTTTTAATGGAACTCAGGAGAGTAAGTCCCAACTTCTGCTGAATTTAAATGGGAATTTGCTGCCTAGATGCCTTGGGTGTTTCTGGAATCCCCGGCCTGCATAGCGGTGTAGTCCTTTCTCATCTTCATCTACAAGACACTGTTGATGAACAACTATTATTTAACGGCACAAACTGAGTATGTACTTTTAGCATGCTCTGTGTGTCACATTAAAAACAAGTTCTACTTCTCACTAGAGTTCCTTCAAAATAACTGGATTTTAAGATACTCCCTAGCTTTTCATACGTTCCTTTCTTAATGAAGCTTACAAGAAAAAACAATGGTGAATTGAGTGAAGTTGTGGGTAACAGTATGGGAACAATAAGGAATTCATCATTTCCAATGGAACCTTAAAGCGTACCGCAAATGATATGTTCCTAATATAGATTAATTTAAATTTAAAATGACTTTGTAACATTAAAACTTACAATTGGCACAATTATTGAAAAAAATACAACACATTCTGAACTAAAAATGACTGAATCTATATCTTTATTCTGAAAATCCTTCAGAAATTTAAAAGTGTTAGAATTTGTATATAAATATTTGAGTCCGTTTACAGTGACATTATTAATTTTTATGAAAAAATATGTTTTTATAAGGAAGGAGTTTTTTCAACAGAACAATGTCTACTATGAATTCTATGCTAATTTATAAGAAACGATTTGCTTTCCATCTCAAAAAACAACAATATGTACCACAGAACTGAAAAGTTCATGGCTGCCAATCAAAAAATTAAAGATTTTTGATAGAAAACAAAACTGATTTTTTTTTTTTACATGTATTACATGTATTATATGACTCTTGACAAGAGGTATAAGAGAAATGCCAAAGCTATAGAGCGCTCTCATTGCTCAAGCTACAACTGACTAGATCCACCACAAATGTTCTTCTGCTCATTCAGCAACACTACCACATTATGTGAAAGGTGAACAGCATTTGTGGAAAGGTAATAACTGGAGGTACAGTAGTAGTTCTAAATCAACAACAACAACAACAACAAACCTGGATCTTGCATCTTTGAAACTGAAAACATCTAAATTTCTCATTTTTCTCAAAATGACTGGGTGGAACAGCATGGGGATGGCATATTTCTTTTTCTATTAAAAGTGATGGAAGTACTGCATCCAAGCTCATTCTGCAGAAAGCTCCTGTTTTGTACTGTGCCTGCCACATGAAGCTCCTTTGCCTTGATTTCAAATGAATTTCACTCTACCACAGTTGAGCTTCTTGTTATAGGATGGACTTCAGAAATACGACAGACTAAATTTTTAAAGGAGTGATTACTGGCTATTTTCATAGACATTATTTGTATAATAATTAAATACAAATGATGAAACATACTGGTCAAAACTTGAGCTGAACCATATGTTTTCAGCATAAAATATATCCTATTTGTAGGTATCCGAAATGACTCTAATGAGAGTAGATTTTGGAATTCAGATGTTGTTAGCTATGTGTTTGTGCTAAATATCTTCCATGATTCAAGATCCTACAAAAGGCATTTAGGATTCTGAAGGTTGCTCATGTGAGTTAAGAAATGTTGTAGTAAGTACTTCTTAAGATGTACTTGAAACTCATTTTTCAAAACTTTTTACAGAGGTCAAGACTGACCAGTATGCTAATAAATAAAGGCAGTTTTAGTGATTTAGGGATATACCATGGGCATACTCGTTAACTATGTGACAGACACCAGAACAGTGGTGCTCATTTACAGAACAGTTGTCTTTGATTGTGTTCCATATTGATATCATGTTAATTTATTGTAGTCAGTAGCTTCAACTGAAACCTTTACTTACGGTTTTCTGAGCTGTTATACATGTAAATTTAAAATATGCTAATGTGATATTGTTTGTTTGTCAGGACATCGAGTATGACAACACTCCTCTTAGTTTTTTAGATTTCACAAACACCCACTACTATCTAAAAACTAAAGGTTAACTGAAAGAACTTGCTAGAACTTTATGATTTAAGTTGTACACAGAAGTTGGAAGGTCACTTGTTTTGGATGAAAGGTACCAAACTAACAGCTTTTTAAGACATTTGAAACTTGTTTGAGAACTGTAGGTGGTGTGCTTTTGGATAACACAGAACAAACAAGAAGTATGCTGAATCACATGCATACGTCCCAAAATTGCATATGCACTATATTCTTATGCCTGCTGTTATGAAAATTTGCCTTTGAATCTCTGAGCATTTGTGCTTGAGAATCCAAATACTGCTAAATAAATTATAATTCATGTAAACTATTAGAGCAGCAATTAGCAGTTCTCAGGCAGACTGTGAAGAAGTGTTTGTCAGTCAACTGGACCAAGGCTTAAGTAGATGATTTGCCCATATCTACAGTCCTTTTTAAGTGTACTAAGCAAGGGAATTTAGTGATAATTGCTCATGAACCAGGCATTGTTTATATTTTTTCTTTCAGCAAGACAAATAGGAAGTAATCACATTCAAGTTACTCTCATTGGCTAATTTTGTTCTGCAGGGACAGGCCTTAGTAAAATTGAATGTTGAGTATCTGAATAGGAAAGACAAAAGCAAACAGAAAAACTGGGGATTTTCAACAATACTTTATATTGAGTAATTTAAGATCCATAATTTAGTGCTGCATTTCTACTCTAATTTACCATGGATAAGAACCATCCATGTATAATATAGGGACAGCGAGACATGAGAAAAATGATAGTTTTACAAGTTGTTCTCTCAGCCTTCTCACTTCTTTTCAATGTCAGGAGAAACTCAGCTGAAATGTAAAAGCTTTTGACATTTGAACAACAGCAGAGAGAAAAGACTTGGGGGGTGGGGGGTGGGATCGAGACTGAATACTGCAGTATCACTCTGCTAGTTAACGTTCAATAAAACTTTCACAAACCACCACAAATCACTCTACACATTTCATCATTTGAAGCCTTTTTATTTCATGTTTTCTGAGCCCCAGAAGAGTCATTTTAATTCCTTTCTTGTGACGTTTTCCTTTGAGACATAGGAGAGTAAACTTGAAATCCTATAACAAAAAAAAACATGTTTGGATCCCTTGTTTTTTAGAGGAAAGTGGATAAAAAGAATATATATATATATATATATATGCGAGTACTGCCACAATGGGGTCTGGCAGCTGTAGGTCAGACTGCTGTTACAGTGATGGGTGATGATTTCCAACTGATTACATTGCTCATAGAAAAATGCATATTTTTAGAGCTAAGCAAATTTAGGGACACCATGTAACATAAAGTATGGAAACAATGTGAAGTCCAGAAACTGAGCAGGAAAAATCAGAGACTCAGCTGTAATTATAAGATATAGGTAACTGAGATCAAAAAGAAAAATGTATTCAACTGCACATTCACTTGAAGTAAAGTCTTTCAGACTGGTTAAATACATCAAAATGAAATATTCTGAAGTAGTAATGCAAAAAAAATTCTGTTGATCCAAAAAAGATAGATACACATTTGATTTTGACATTTCAGTCAAAATATTGGAATTTCAAAATCTCAGTTTGAAATCAGATCTCCAGAAATTCTGATGTTCCCCGCAGGACAAAAAATGCTGTATTTCAGTCATCATAAGTGTATCATCCTAAATGTTTAAATTTGCTAAGCATACAATTTTTAATTATACTTTAGTGGCTTTGCTATTTTTGTATAAATACTCATTCTTTGTTATAAACGCTATAAACATATATAAAAGGAGCTGTAAAGGCAAATCTTACAATACCTCATTAAGTTAATAAATATTCCCTTTTCTTTGATTTGGGAATGTGGATTGTGTCATGATTCAGTATTGCAGCTAGAAAAGGAATACCACATGTCATTTGAACATTCTCAAGTGCTGCTGAGACATAGTTCATGCTGATCTGTAGATCAGTTATGTCTTCCATACACAAAGGACCACTGTCTTTATATTAAGTGTTATATCTTATCATTCATTCATGGTATGTATGTAAAAAACTCAGTGAGAAACTGTATGTGGTGGAGATGAAGAATTTGGCCCTAAATAGTGATTTTTGTGACTATTAACTGAGGGCTTTAAAGAAGTGGTTGCCTGTGTTCCTCACATAACTAACTAATAATAATAATAATAATAATAATAATAATTCTGGAAGACACAAATTCAGAAAAATAAACCATATTTCCAACAGTTGGAAGACTTGTACCTGAAAATGGGAAAGACTTGTTAAACCACTTTTCTGACCAGAGAAATTAAAACCTTCTCAGAAAAAGCTCCTATCAGAAGAGTGCTCAAATTATCAGATTTTGGTATCATACCCTCTACCACCTCTACAGAAACTGGACTGCTGGGCAACTCTGAAGGTAGGGATTAAAGAGGAAGACAAGATGTTGGGCTGTGAGGTATACAACCTGTGAGAGAAAGCTATTTTTTAGATTCTTCATTTTACTTTTAAAAAACAGGAGGATGAAACTAATTAAGAAGCCTCCAAGCAGAAACTGAAATCTTTTTTTAGATTAATTTTCCTGTGTGAAACATTGCATATTCTTACTTGCTTTTGCCCTAGCGATCCTGTCTAACCTGTAGTCTGACAGTGGGGACACACTTTAAAGTGTATGCTCTAACTGTAAGTTTATCACCAGCTGTTCTAAAAGACAAAATTAACTCTTTACCCCTTCCAGAGAGGGGAATTTATACATTTAGCTCGATGAGAAAATACAAAATTACCATCCACTCTTGCAAAATGAGAGGAGCCACATCTTAGAGAAAGCTCCACTGCTCAGCTGTCGGCAATAGGTATGCTTACAGCTGAAACATTTTGCTGTGAGTATCATGATTAAAATAACTGGCTTGACTAACCCTGAGGAAGGCCAGAGTAACATCCTTCAGATATGTAATAAATTATCAAAGATAAAGTCCACTGCCCCACTCTCGATGGGACTAGAGAAATAAATATGCTGTTAGAAAGTTCTTAAATATTGAAATAAAATGTGCAAAAAAGTTACAGAATCTGCATCTCCAAATGCTAAAGTAAGTCCAGTATCTTTTTAGGATAATTTAGGAATAAATTGTCATGTCAGAGGGATTATCTGATCTTTAGAGCTGTCTCCCAATCTTTTTTTCCCTGTGTTTCTTTAGGTTTTTATGTTGGGCTTGTGAATGCCATATAATTTCTATCTCTTGTCAACATGAGTTCAGAGCATTTCTTCGCAACACAGTGTGGGGTATTTCAGTACAGATAATTAGCCCAGACAAACTACCATACTAATTTGCCTACACAGCTTCCAGAACCGTTGTTATGCTGCTTCTGGGATTCTTGGATGCTACTCACTTTCCCCTACTCTATAGATTTTCTTGCTATTTAAACTTCTGCGCAGTTGCCAGCAGGTAATTGATGTTTCTCTACCCTTCCAAGTTCCCTTCTATACATTACCTTTAATTTTTTTTCATTGACCCTAAAGGATTATTAATAAACATATGTCATATTTTAAGGACTTAGAAAAATGTGGGAAAGCTGAGCAATTGTTAAAAACATTAGCTGGCTTAAATATTTTTGACATCTTTTAACTCATTGATGCACCTTTTGCATATATAAACTTCACTACCTATATTTTAGGAAGTAAAGAGGATATTTAAAAAGCAGAATGTAAAAAAATCTAAACTAGCAGCTTCCTCTTAATTTGGCCCTTCATTAAAAATGAAGAAAGAAAGAAGGAAAAATAAAAGCCCACAGCACTGCTTATTTTTGTAAACAATGTTATTTGTTTTGTGCTTTTTATTATTCTGGCTAGAAAGAAGTCAATTTACATAAGTTGATGGCACATGACTGTGTATATACACTTCATATAGGCATTTGCAAGCAAGCAGTTACATTTATCCTCTCATTGTGAACTGACAGAGGTTACATGCAGTGTGCAAGTCTAAAATTACTGTATGAAAAAGCAGCTAGAGGCATGTTCTTATTCCATAAACATTCTACTCTTCTGCATGGATATTTCTGTGGGTTTTGAGCTTCTTGGATAAGTGTCACTGTTAGTGTCTTTTAATTAATATTGTGCTGTAGAGTGAAGGCATGAATGGATGCTACTGGCTGTTATTGCCATAGTGCCCAGAAGGATGCTACTGTTTTGCCAAAAATGTTCTGTCACTAATGTGAGGCCTGTTGACAGACTGTTGTTTATATGTGTCAACATGATGCCAAGTCGATTGTTTCACTACAGGAATCCTGGCTTGGCCCCAGTGCCTGTCTGAATCTTTGAAGACAAAAAGATACTTTCATAGCAGCAAATGAAAGGGAACAGCTTTTTGGACTTTTATCTTGATCATGTAGCAGCTATTTTATCATATAGATACTAAGACAATGAATCAGGAAATTGTGCAAGCAATTTGGTACATCTTCATGTATTCTGTACAGATGAAGGACTCTGAATTTTAGTGGGGCTGTTAAGTGAGTCTAGTATAATTACTGTACTAGATGTTTAATCACATTAGTCAGAACTGAGCATAAGATGTTGCAACATGTTTCAAAGTGCATTTTAGTGCAAAAAGTGCCTTTTCAAAATTGCTTCTTTATTATTCAGTATAAATAAATAGATTCAGCTTAGGTGAGGAACTACGCTGCAAATTTCTTAACATGTACCTCTTCTGGAGCTGCTGGATTCCATGCCCAGGCTCCATTCTATTATTTTATTTTATTTTTTATTATTTTATTTTATTTTATTTTATTTTATTTTATTTTAATAGTACATGGAAAGAAAGAGATTGCAGTATTGCAGAAGGATAAAGGTGATTCTTCCTATTTTTTCCAAAATCTGCTGATATATTGTTAATAGCCTCTTTTGTTTGCTTCAAAGGAAGCTAACTGATTATTGCTCAGTATGAAAGCTTGATACTCAGGTAAATATGTTAATTGAATGGGAGAAATCTTGTACGTTATTTACAAAAAGTCATTCAAAGAACAGTCTTTATTATTTCTATTTTGATTCTGTATCATTGGATTATCTCAATTTCTTACAAACTAGCACCACTACTGGAAAAGTATATTTAATTTCTTGCCCAAACCAACGGGATGTTTGTTAGGAGTAGATTGCCAACTGTCACTTTCGGGTAGAATCCTTAAATACGTGGTCTTGTCGTCTAGTCAGAAAAATGTCTCCAAATCTCACATGAAAATGCCAGAAAAATCCATCACAAGGATATAGAAACTGTGTGAAAAATACCTCCAGCTTTTGATCATTCTGCCCAAGGCTTACCACATGGTATCCCAAATATTCATTGGAGATGCAAATTCTGTATGGCTGGTGCTTCCAAATAAGTCAGTGATAATAATGAGAGTTCTGTGACTCAGAAATGTGATCAATCATATTTACACATATCCCAGAGCGAACTACACTACTGAAGAGTAGAATGACAGTGTCAAGGACTGCTAAGGTTGGATTCGAAGTTCCATCTAATGATGATATGAGGAGTGCTACTACTAATAATAATTGCCAGTGCCAGGCCTGTATTTCTCCTCAAGAAGGTTAGACTTTCAAATACATTCTTCTGACAAAATATACTTTCTCTGTAACCTACACACACAATTCAACTGCTTTGGCCTTTTGCTCCCAGTCTTCAGGGAGCAAAACCTTTTTTTCTTTAAATGCAATAGGCTTGGCATGTGAGAATCTTTTCTAGCATGTTCAGGAGAGATTTATTAGACCCTTCTGCTCTGTAGGTAAGTAAAAAACCTGGCAGCTGATTTGGTACCCTGTAGACCATCTCCCACATTCTCTGAACCCCTTATTGAGTATGTGACTCAATATCACAGAATCATAGTATTATAAATTCATTTGACTTGAAAGGGACTTTTAAAGGTCATCAAATCCAATTCCTCTGCAATGAACAGGGACACCTCCATCTGGATCAGGTTGCTCAGAGCCTGGTCCAGACCGACCTTGAATGTCTCCAAGGACAGGGCATACACCACCACTCTGAGTAACCTGTTCCAGCACCTCACTACCCTTATTTTAAAAAACTCTTTTCTTATACTCAATCTAGATGTCCTTTTTTTCACTTTGAAACCATTTCTTTTTGTCCTGTCACAGCAGACCCCACTAAAGAGTCTGTCCCCTTCCTTATTATATCCCTACTTTAGATACTGAAATGCTGCTACCAGGTCTCCCTGGAGTCTTCTCCAGGCTGAGCAGCCCCATCGTCTCTCATCCTGTCCTCATAGCGGAGGTGCTCCATGCCTGGAATCATCTTTGTGGCCATTCTCTGAATGTGCTCCAACAGGTTCACATCTCTCCTGTCATGATGACTCCCCCTTTGGATTGCAGTACTCCAAATGAGGTCTCACCAGAGCAGAGCAGAGGGGCAGGATCACCTCCCTCAACCTGCTGACCACGCTTCTTTTGATGCAGCCCAGGATATGGTTGGCTTTCTGACCTGAAAGGGCACATTGCTGGCTCATGTCCATTTTGCAATCCGCAAGTAGTCCCAAGTCCTTTTCAGCAGGGCTGTCCTTAATCCTTTCATCCTCCAGCTTGTATTGATAGTAGGGTTTGTCACATCCCAGTTAAAGACCTTGCACTTGGATTTGTTGAACCTCATGAGGTTCACCTGAGCCTACTGCTTGAGCCTCTCTGGGTCTCTCTGGATGTCATCCCCTCCCTCAGGCATGTCAACTGCACCACACAGCTTGGTGTCATCTGCAAACTTGCTAACGGTGCACTTGATCCCACTGTCAATGCCATTGATGAAGATATTAAAAAGAACTAGTCCCGGTACTGATCCTTGAAGGACAACGCTCATCACTCATTTCCATTCGATCACTGAGCCATTGACCACCACTCTCTGGGTACGATCTCACAACCAGCTCCTCATCCGTCAAATGGTCCACTCATCAAATCCATATCTTTCCAATTTAGAGAGAAGGATGCTATGGGGACTGTGTCAAAGGCCTTGCTGAAGTCTAGATAGATGACATCAGTGGATCTTCCTTTGTCCACTGATGCAGTTATGCCATCATAGAAGGCCACTAGTTTGGTCAGGAAAGATCTGACCTTGGTGAAGCCATGCCGCTAACCCCATGTCAGCTCCTTCTCTTGCATGTGCCTTCCAGGACAACCTGTTCCATGATCTTCCCCAGTGCAGAGGTGAGGCTGACAGGTCAGTAATTCCCTGGACAGTCCTTTCTACCCTTCTTAAAAGTGGATATGATGTTGCTTTTTTTCCAGTGATCAGAGACATCCATGACTTTTGAAATATCATTGAGAATGGCTTGGTGACTATGTCAGCCAATTCCCTCAGGACTTTGGGATGAATTTCATCAGGACCTATAGACTTATGACTGTTCACATTCCTCAGGTGTTCAGAAACCTGATATTTGCTTAAAGAGGGAGAGACTGTCTCCCACAGTATTCTTCTAGAGAAGCTGACAGTCTATGACTTGGGCAGATACATTCTTCTGGGTAAAGAGCTGTTTGAAGGACCGAGCCCAGAGAACAGTGGTGAATGGAGTTAAATCTAGCTAGTGACCAGTCATGAGTGGTGTCTCCCAGAAGGTGGTATGGGGGCCTGCTTTGTTTAATCTCTTTACTGAGAATCTAGATGAGGGAATTGAATGCTCCCTTGGTAGATTTGCAGATGACATCAACTTGGCAGGAAGTGTCAATTTTCCTGGGGGTAGGAAGGCCCTTCAGAGGGATGTGGACAAGCTTAATTGCTGGGCTGAAGCTAATTAAATGAAGTTCAGCAAGACTAAGTGTCAGATCCTGCACTTTGGCCACAACAACCCCATGCAATGCTACAAGTTTGGAGCAGAGTGGCTGGAAGACTGCAGAGGAAAAGGACCTGGGGGTACTAGTCAATGCTCAGCTAAATATGAATCAGCAGTGTGCCCAGATGGCCAAGAAGGCCAATGGTGTCCTGGCTTGTATCAGAAATGGTACTGCCAACAGGAGCAGGGAAGCGATCGTCCCCCTGTACTCAGCTCTGGTGAGTCCACAACTTGAGTACCGTGTTCAGTTTTGGACCCCTTACTATAAGAAAGACATCAAAGCCCTGGAGCATGTTCAGAGAAGGGCAACAAAGCTGTTGAGGGGTATGGAGCACAAGTCTTATGAGGAGCAGCTTAGGGAACTGGGCTTGTTTAGTTTGAAGAAGAGGAGATTCAAGGGAGACCTTACAGCTCTCTACAACTGCCCAAAGGGAGGCTGTGGTGAGGTGTGAGTTGACATCCTCTTCCACATAACTAGCAATAGGACTAGAGGGAATGGCCTCAAGTTGAGCCAGCAGAGGTTCAGATGGATATTAAAAAAATTTCTTCTTTGAAACAGTGGTCAGGCACTGGAACAGGCTGCCCAAGAAGGTGCTTTAGTCACTGTCCTTGGCAGTGTTAAGAAATATTTAGATGTTGTACTAAGGGGCATGGTTTAGTGAGGAAATATTGGTGGTAGGTGACTGTTGGACTGGAGGATCTTGGAGGTTTTTTACAACCTTGGTGATTCTATGATTCTATGACATTGCACTCCCAGTCCCCACCTTCCAGCCCATCTGTTTGAGGAATAAGAGAAGAGCAGTTGCCAGTGAAGACAGGCAAAAAAGTTGTTGAGTACCTCAGCCTTCTCTTTGTCCATTGCTACTAGCTTGCCTGCATTACTCACTTGGAGTATTGCACCTTCTTGGATTTTCCTTTTCTGACTGATGTACCTATTGAAGCATTTCTTGTTCTTATTTGCACCCCTTGCCAAGTACAACTCCAGCTGGGCCTTGGCCTTCCTGACCCTATCCCTACAAAGCCTTGCAGCATCCCTATACTTCTGCCAGGGTACTTGTCCCTGCTTCCAATGCCCATACATTTTCTTCTTGCTCTTCAGTTTGTCCAGCAGGTCCTGGTTCAGCCACGCTGATCTTTTGCCTTACTTTCCTTACTTCCTACACCTGGGAATGGAGAGCTCTTGTACACTAAGGAAAACTTCCTTAAAGATCTGCCAGCTCTGCTCTGCTCCCTTGTTGACTGGTTTTGTTGACTAACTCCCTGAAGAGCTGGAAGTTGGCTTTCCTAAAATTTAGCATCCTGATTTTACTCTTTATCTGTCACATTTCCCTCAGGAGTGTGAACTCTACTATTGCATGGCCACTACAGCCTCCACTCCTGATGTCACCAATCAGTTCACTTGTATTGGTGAGCAATAGATCCAGTATTGCATCCCCCTTGTTAGGAATGTCTTTTACTTGGATCAATAAGTTAACCTCAGTGCATTCCAGGAACCTCCTGGCTTGCCTACAGCTCACTGTGCTATTTTTCCAGCAGATGTCTGGGTGGTTGAAATCTCCCAACAGGATGAGAGCCTGCAATTGTGACACCTCCTGTAGCTGGAGCAAGAAGGCTTCATCATCAGGCTCCTGCTGATCAGGCAGCCTGTAGCAGACACCAACCACAAGTTACCTCTATTGCCCGAGTCTCTAAGTCTCACTCATAGGCTTTCAACTTTGTTTGTGGCTATCCTCCAGGGACAGCTCTTCATATTCCATCCCTTTATTGATGTAGAGGGCAATGCCCCCTCCCCTCGTTCTTCACCTGTCCCTTCTGAACAGCTTGTAGCCATCAATAGCCACATTCCAGTCTTGGGAATCATCCCACCAGGTTTTGATGACAGCAACTACAATGTAGTTTTCTAGTAGCACAGTGGCTTCCAACTCCTCCTGTTTGTTTCCCAAGATGCATGCAAAGATGAGGTGTTCATCTAAAACACCTAGTTCCAGCTACCTTCATTCTGTTATTGGTAGGAGCATATTCCTGTTTTTTACCAAGTCATATTTGAGGGTAGAAAAATGACAACAATAAAGGACAGGCATTGTGAACTTTTTTGTCTTCAGTATAAGGTTCAAGCAAAAATGGAAGCCTAGTGATCAATCTATACACAATAAATGCAGACTAGTTGTATTTTCCTTTAATCTTCCCAAAATTTTAGTTGCTGATATTTTAGTTGCACCTACTTAAAACAGCATTTTTGTTGAAAAGGGGGAGGCAATGTGTTTTGCTTTGTATAATTTGATTCATACAATTCTTTTTCTGTACAGCTTTTTCTTTCCTCTTTGTTTAGATTTAAACAAACAAACAAAGAAAATAGCTTTGTTTTAAGGTTCTAGGAAAATGAATCTTTTTTTTAACTTAAATTATGGTTGCAGAATTCTAAATTTTGTATGTAGTAGAGAGTATGAAGTGAGAAAAGAGCAAATGCCAAATGAAGCCAATGATGGTTTTAAAATTCATGAAAAATCCAAGCTAAAATGAGAAGTATGAACACTATAAATCATTACTTCCTTGCCTCACAGTCAGCTTATCCAAGAATCTACATCAGTTACATATTGCCTGTTGTGTAATCTCACATAGCCCTTGAGGTTTTGGGAATCCAATTAGCTGATCAGGAGTTCAACCCTGATCGGCAGAGGTACACAGAGCATTATTACAAAAGGTAAGGTACAAAAAGATTTTTTACTTTATGCCACTCCTGAGTCACCGCGGAATAGTGTGCTCACTGTATGCACATGCTAAAACTGGTCAAACTTCCCTTGGCTTGCTCCATGAGAAGGGAATGTGGTCCCATAGGAATTGCCATTTCCAGATGCTTAGTGAGTAGATCAGATGGATTTTCTAGCCTCTTTAGGGGATGAAAATATATGGATATCGCATATCACCAGGTTTCTGTTCTCACCGTGACAATGTGACTTTTGCAGATAGCCTGCTGTTCCTAACACATCTCAAAGAGGAGGTGTTTTAGTCTTCAGAGTGAGAAAGAGTTGCCTTTGACTCATCACTGGCTTTTGACAGCTTTGCTGAACTAGGGCCAAGAGTTCCTTATTTTCTACTTGCTTAAAATCACAACATATCAAGTTGCATTTGTGGGAATAACATACTTTGGAACGCTTATTAGCAACAACTGAAATTTAGTGGTGTAGTTAATTTATCAAATGATTAAAATTATTTCTTAGTCAAATGATTTTTCTCTTAACCAACAACAAGGAATACTGCTTTGTAAGGTAATTTTATATTATTTATAGTTACAGCTGTTTATGTTACTTTCTTGCTAGACATCACATAGATCTACACAGAAACATATCATCTAGGCAGTCAGTCTTGCAAAGGCTTTTTGTAAAGTCAGATCCCTTAATCCACCTGCAGATGTTTATCACTTAAGAAATATCTTTTCTCAGATCACACATTTGGCTCGATATTTTGAAATACATTTCACACCGACACTGCAATCTTAATCTTGAATAAATAGAGATCTAATTAAAAATATATTAACTTACTTACAGCCAGTCTAGTTTTACTGATTTTTGAAAGTCAACAGCTTTTTAGTTTCATACATCTTAATGTAGGTCTAAAATTACTCTTGATTCAAGTAGCTTCCGCCAAAATTAATAGGAATTGCTTATATTGAGAAATTAATCTATATCTCTTCTCTTCAGTGATAACAGAATTCTGCCAAAATGAAACACTTAAAATTAGCAAAATGTTGCAACTCTTTCATCTTTTCCAGTTTGATTTAGGTTTTGCACTCCAGTTTTTATTTATAAATTCTGTTACTATTTTATGGATCTCATTTCTTCCCAAGTAACTACAAACAGGAGCGAATGTAGACATTTGAATTTTCTGCAAAATTTTAAAGGCCTGTTTCACACTTCCCTATAGGAAGAAGCCTATAGGCATAAGTCACCTAACTTAAGCCGAACAGAGTGATTATGTAACATGATATGTCCTTTGCTATAGTCTGGTCATGATGTCATTGTAGAAAATGCTCAAATATAAAGCTAGCTGAGATGCCACTTACGTCTCAGGCAGGGTGACCTTTTGCAGATAGATAGAGTAAATTAGAGTAGGTAGGACAGCCAGTCCTGCTCAGACCTACCATGTGACTAGGAAAGCTCTGTAGCAACTTCAAAGCTTTGTGTATACATGTGACTCTTGACGTGCATTAGACATCAGAGTGGTACTTTTCCATTACCTGGAAGGTTGCCTGTTTCATTATTTTCTGAATTTGCTATTTGTTTTGGTAAAATTGATTAGAACAATAATTAAAAAAAAATGTTGGAAAGTTCAGTGACAGATGGAAGGCTAATATTTGCTTGTTGACTAGGTGGAATTCCTAGATGTAATTCTTTTAACTAGGTGTAGACCTATACTGCCAGAAATCAGAAATGTTCCTGTAGGCTAGCATTTTGTTGTTAGAGAGAATGGGTAAGAATTTTCTTACATGCATTTCTTCAGTTAAATATGCCTCACCTCAGAATACTGATTAACAGATAAGTATTTATTTGCAGTAATACCTGCAGTATAAATAGCGATATGAAGAGAAAAACAAGGCTCATTTAAAACTGAAGACTGTAAAATTTAATTTCCAAAGATTTCCTTGATGAAGAATCCTCTGAAAAGTACTGAGTTTCCAAACTTCAAAATGTACTCATTTATTTTTTAATTATTCCTTCTACATGTGGAAATTTTAGCATTAATATTTGTTGCTTAAGATTTAAACTTCCCTCACAAACTCATGATACTATTTATAGCTAGTTAAGATTTGCTGTTAATGCTCATAAAAAAAAGAGCCAGGAGTCTGCTATGAGAAGAGTACACATTTGAATCCACACAGAGTAAAATTCTCAGAATGAAAACAAGGCTGGAAAATCCAGAACTGTCTGTTGATGGAAATATGAAAAAGAAAAAAAAGAAAAAAGAAAAGAAAAGAAAAGAAAAGAAAAGAAAAGAAAAGAAAAGAAAAGAAAAGAAAAGAAAAGAAAAGAAAAGAAAAGAAAAGAAAAAAGAAAAAAAAAGAAAAGAAAAGAAAAGAAAGGAAAAGAAAGAGAAGAAAAGAAAAGAGAAAGAAAAAAAAAAAAAAAAGAAAAGAAACAAAGAAGACTACCTGATTACAGAGTGATCTGATAGCCAGATTCAGAAGGTATTAGTGAAACACTGGCCCAGTGACAAAATCTTGTTTGACTAGCAAGTTGATTTATTGAGTACAGAGGTAAAGGCTGAAAAACTTACTAGCCTCAAGCTTTCTTGTAGTTGCTTACCGTATTTATCTCAGGTAACAAGTTGACTATACTAAATGGATTGAAATTCATTTAAGAGAAAATAAGAGCTAAGTGTAGCATCAAAATAGATCTATTTTATTATATGGTTGCTCTGAGGTTCTCAAGAAATACTTGTTCTCATGCAGCTTCAACCTACAGTATGTTTAAATATAATTTTTAAATTATTTTAAACATTGTGGACAAGGCTTAGAGGTTCTGGCACATGTATCTTTGATACATTGCACATAACAAGCAAACACTGCATAGACAGCTGAAGATATCAAATAGAATTCAAACAAGTTCTCATGATCATTAGATGTGCAAATGTCTTAAGGATATTAATTAGACATCAGCAATGAAATATAAAACTTTAATGAAGGCTGTGATGAGACCAAACTTTGTTGCTCTGGCGATAAGAAAATGAACTGTGTTTTTCAAAATAAATAAATAATAAATAAATAAATAAATCAGGGAATGATCATTCAATACTGCAAGCAATGATGTCTGTTATAATATAAATAATGTGGTCATTGCTGTAAAAATTAAACAATTATCTGCTATATTTTTGTTATCTTTTTGTTTGTTTGTTTGTTTACTTTTCACTGCAGATAGATTTTAGTCAACATAAAATCCAAACAAAACACTTCCCCTTGTCCTTTCTGCAGCTTGCTGAAGTGGAACTAACTTGGAGCTCTGAAATCCAGGTTACTTATTCCTAACTTTATACATTATTGTTTCAACAATAACAATGTTGGTGTTAGAGCTTAGCTTGCAAATGGATTAATGGTGCAGAAAATAGAATGGGAAACAGGAATACGTAAGGATTCTTTCAGGCTTTAAAAATATTTTACTCAAATTTCTCAGGCACTTCTGGGACTGCTTTTAAGTTTTCTCTCCTTTAGAGTTTCCTTTCAATTGCTATTACAATCATGGTTAAGTGGATTCCAGGGTTCTTTGGGAGGGCCAACTACTGCTCTTTCCTACAGCATTCATTGTTCACTTTAAAAACTCCCACAACATGTATTTGTTTGTCTCTTGCAAATTACTTGTTTCAAAAATCTACCGTTTGTTTCTTCAGGAGCATAAACCGCTAGAATCTAATATAAATGCTCACTAGCATTTGCCAGGTTTTCTTTTTCCCTGATAGAAATGATTTGCACAGAAGTTACACATGACTTTTTTTCATTTATTCTAAATTGAGCATGTATTTTATTCATTTTGCCTATAGGTAGGGACACAATTACATTTTATTTAATAAATATTATCTGTATCCAACATTTAGAAGTTCAGTAGTAGTTAAATGCCATATTATGGTAAACTGCTAAATAGGGGGAAGTTATGTATTCAATAGTGCTCATCACCCATTTTATGCAGAATCCAAACAGAAATTTCTTTGAGAACACAGAAATAACACAACGAGTACTCTGAGTCATCTTGCCGCAGGAAAAAAAAAATAATCAGGTGTTTAAATGCAAAATTTATTTTAGGAATAAACAGGTAAATAGGAGAAATCCTGAAGATTGATATTCTGAAGATGGCGTAAACCATTATAGTTCATTCAGAAGCTGCAAATTCACCATAGTACTTGTGTGAAAGTTGCAGAGACCTACCAGAGCAGTGAAATGAAGCTTCAAAGATGCACCTCCCAAAGGATAAGCATGAATCCAGGGTAAGTACAGAATAGAAGATATCATTATTTATTATTTCTAATGGTAGTATATCATAAAAACATTAACTCAGCAATTAAGAATCACATCCAAATACGAATCCAAATCTGGTTCCTTCTGCTCTTAGAAGCCACTTCATGGTATTAAAATGTACAGAATAAATTGGTGAGGTCCTAAAGGCTAAACTTCTGAAATACTTCCTGAAGATCTTCTTCAGTGCAGTCAGAACAAGGTGGTTCTTTCTGGTAATTTCCCATGCTTTTGCTTTAGTTTTTTTCCCCTTTAAACATAATATAATGGATGCAATGTTCTCAATTACGCTGGTAAAATCAGGAGAATAAGGCTATCATATGTCCATTCCAGTACTGCTGTAACTTAACTACCAAAGTGTGTTCACTCATCATTCCCTGAGGGAAGATGAATAAGCATTTTGAGTTGGATGGTTGTATTTGTGTTTGTTTTCAATTTGCATATTCCTATATGTGTTAAGAAAGCAAGGTCGCAGGAGTTAACCTTGTATTGAGTATAGAAAGATGCAGGCAGTAGCAATTAAGGATGCCATCTTGCTCCTCTATCCAGATGTAGATTTGGGAATATTACTTTTGGAAATCTCTTACTTACCATTTAAAGTAGGGGCGGGGTGTTCTGGGAGCTAGGCTAATATAGGCAGAGCTCCAGCAATGTTTTTGGTACAGTTTAACAATTGATAACAAAAAGCACAGTAGATATGGAGTCATTCTCTCTTCTCTCTCTCTTCGCTGACAACTGTAAATGTAAGTGATGGAATTTGACGTTCACAGGGATCAACAAGAGAGGAAGGGACAAGTAGGGAGAGAAAAGCGAGTAAGATCTGAAAAAGACCAGAAACAAAAACAAGAGGGTTGAAATGGGAGAAAGCAGAAATGCTAAAATGGAAGGGGGAAAAAAGAAGTCTGCAAATAAGATGAAACTGCATGAATCCTTCTAACTTCATGGCACCTTTTGTCCTGCATAAACAACATTTAATGAGAATGAATACTGAAATTGATAGGGATTACTTGTAGAGTCAGGTACTACTCGGCATGACTAACGATGGCAGAATCAGGCCTTGCTTTCTAAAACAGAAAGCAAGATGAATGTTAAAGATGAACGCATATCACACGAGCTGTGCAACAAGGGAACCTTAAAAGTCCCTGTAGGCTATGCAACTCTGTTGATTATCATATTCCACATTAACTGCCAGTCTGTGTTATATTCTGTTCCCAATGATTATTATTTTTGTATGTTTCAAAATCTCTGAACATGTGTTTAGTTTTTCTCATAACACAGGGATATGCAGGATGTCCCAAAATATCTAAGAAAGCTGGTGAAATTTATCTCCTCAAGACACTTTTGAAACACTACTTTAACATCACACAGTAATACTTTTCCCAGCTGTATTTTTTTTTGCTTGTTTGTTTTGTTAGAATAGTCCTGAAAGAGCCAATGATTAGAAGTGAAAAATCTGTACAATTAGTTCACTGTTTGGGACTTACTGTAGAAATTTTTTCTTGGTTTTACAGATGAGGATTTCCATCTTTAATCATATTTCCATCATTAATCATATTTTCATTTTTAACCTTATTTCTCTGAACCTTGTTGCTGTATTTATGTGCTATTTATTCAGTTATCATGGTAGATGTTAGTTGCATTTGAAGATTCATCTCTTACTTTATCTTTGAAATATTTCTAGCATATTGTATTCTGCTTTGAGCTTCTCAGATTTCTCACAGAAATACTTCCTTCCAGTAAAGTTATAATTGTATATTGTTTATATAGCACACAGAGGAAACTGGTACGTCTGCATTAACCTATCAGTTTGTGCGAGATGTCAGCTTTTGAAGTGAAACATCCCCACATGCTGTACTCTAAAATAAAATCAAAGCAGAAGATGCTCTGTAGGAGCACACCTAGTCCACTGCAGTGGATCAATTGAACCGAATTAAAACTAGCCCATTTTACCTATTGCCCAGAGATGGGTCCAATATGAATGCTGGATGCTCAGCTGCAGTTGTTTGGCTGTATAGATACACTCTCAGTGTGCAGCTTTACTTGCTAATGCAGAAGATATAGACCTTGTGTAAGAGAAGAAACAAAAAGAAGAAAATGCATCATACTAAAAAAAAAAGAGAGGAAAAAAAAGCTGTTTCCAGGAAAAAGATCAGGACCAAGATCAGTTTAATTTCATAGAATAATTCCAACAGCTCTTTATGGAAGATTTCTCTAGAATGTAGGAGAATATTATCGTTATCCAATAGAATTTAAGAAAGTATGCTATCTTTGCTGTAGAGTCCCTTAGGATGGTTCAAAAAGCCTGTAGGAAGTATATCATTTTCTCAAATTATGTAAATTATTTCATAGTAATTTCTATAGAAATAATTGGTGGTATCCTTATTAAATCCTTCAGGACTTTTCCATAAGGGAGGGATTTCTGTACTTTGGAGATGAAGCTATAGCATTTTATTAACTCTGCTGAGTTTATGCTCCTAATACTTAAGCAGATTAATAATGTGCATGGCAGAGATCTTGGGGCAACTTCACAGGGCCGGTAAGAATAGTTAGTTGGTAATACAGCCATAGCATTGATCCTTTAATTACAAATCATTTATTAAGGTAACAGGTACAAAAAAGTACTTGTAATGATAGTGGTTCTTACCCACGTTGATGTTTTCATTTTATTGTTTTTGTCCCATATTTGGGTTTCAGAACAACAACAACAACAACAACAAAAACACAGCAGGAAAACATTGTAAACTGTCCATCTCAAAGTTAAAATCTTCAGCTACTTACTTTTTAGTCCTTGAACTAGTGTGAAGATCTTTTAAGAGAATTAAGAATTCAAATTATCTAGCCACGTCTACATCAGAGCAATATTTTGCAGCAAGATGTTTCTTTTTGCAGTATTTATAGGCTTCAAAAATAAGCCTTAAAAAAACATTGCTTTCCTGCAACCTGTTACGTGGGCTACCTAATGTCTAGTCATTTGGGGTCATCTGCCTGACAAACTCCTTTTGTCTACTTCCGCACACAAACTGAAGTGTGCATTGGGGGTTAGATATTCGAATGGCTTTTTCATTTGGGTAACGCACCTGAAAGCAGCATGAAATGTTGAGCAAGCATTGGATACTTTATACTTTTCATTTAATTAACTGTTTCTTTATTATTTTGCAATGCCTATATAAGACGTTTTTATGGTTTTAAAAAGTGCCCTGCATCCTACTTCATATGAAGGGGATCTCATTTAGATTAACCTGTGACTTCAACAGCAGGTGACAGAAAGAACCAACTGCTTCAATTACTGCTTTTGCGCATGACTTTCATGTGTTGCTAAGATTATCAGAGGAACCTGATTGCATCCCCTTAGACACTATTGTTGGCACAATGATTAAGCTGTTATTTTTCTTTTTTTTTCTTTTTTTTTTTTTTTTCTCTTTTAAACTGGAAACCTAAAGAGCTTTTTGGCATGAAGCAAAAGCACTGTGTATAGAGATCAGTAAGATAGTGAGTATCATTGCCCTGTAGCTTATCTCCACATATACAGCTCCCTGGTGGATCCCTATGATAAACATTATTGGAACAATTAGCTTCTGCTGACATAGAATCCAGACACAATGGCCATGGCCAGCAGCACTGAGCCAAATATCATGGAGCCAAAAACCATAAAAAAGCAACACCGAGGTACTCTCCCCATTCAACTGCTGTCATAAAACCCTCCCAGTGCTATGTTTGCATAGCTGGCTTCACCGATATGGCACCAAATCACAAAAGGAGAAGCTGCAGCACTCGTCTTTGTTTAGCTGAAATTACAAGTCATTGAATTAGTATGTCATCTTTATTGCACTGTCATGCAGCGGAGGTGAGGAAGGCTCTCCATAATGGATGGAAGAGTTTGATGGCCTAAAAGACAGGCTCACAGATGGTTGTCTGTATAAAAGAGTTTGCCCTTTTTCAAAAAAGAGAAGGGGAAAAAAAAAGCTGAATTGAATAGGCCTCTGCTGCTCTGAGTAGCTGTAACTAAAAATATTTATGTAAAGCTGGTCTTGGAGGAGCCTAGGGCTAGAAGGTGAACCAAGAGTTTGTCTAAAGATTAGGACTCAGAAATGCATGCTAAGCCATTTAAAAAAAAAAAAATTAAATATCAGTGAGGCAGCATGACACAAAAGGTGAAGTGGGAAAGGTCTCGCTCGTAGGGAGCTGTTGCCATTACCGTTGTGTGGGGGAAGGTACCCTTGTGCAATTCTGCAGCTGTAGCAGAATTCTCATCAGCAGAATCAATGGAGATTCAAAGCACACTCAGGAGGAGAAATCATTTGTACATTCTAAGGAGCAGCCTGATATTCTGATATTCTCTTTTTTACTTTAAACTGAAGTGAGGAAAAGATATTGCCAATCAAAGGGTCCAAGATAAATGCATAAATGTCCTTTTAACTAAAATACAAGACAATCACTTATCCAGCTTTCCCAAGCTGGTGTTACATTTGTACCTAAAAAAGTGTTTTGGGATTAAACATGACCCAAATTACTGAAGGACCTTTTCCTTTTAACATATCTTTGGCAGTCTGGTTTTGTACAAACACACCATTCATTTCAACCAGGCCAGTCTTTTCAAGAAGTGTGAAGGAAAGGCTATTCAAGCCCTTGCTGAAGTTGTTCAGCATCTCCATTATGAGGATGCCAATACTTTGAACTGAAGACCCTTGCCTTAACTGCTTTCTCCACCCCACACATAGAGAGAGTAGTTATTTTCCTACTTCCAGGAGCGTCAACAAGGCAGTTAATCACCATATCAATGGTGATAGCATAACTTTGTTGGTGAGGGTAGCATTTCTAGAGATTTCTAAAAATCAGTCATAATTTCCAAGTGCTGCGTTTCATTACGCTTCTCCTCACCCTGCTACATCCACGGCTTTGTTTCCAGGGTGGGCTAGAATGCTTTAAAACAAACACTCGTCTGTACTATTATTCCTTCCTTCCTCTTTGGAGCTGTGAAAGGCCACCAGGGCCTGTCTCCAGGACTCTCCCTATAAAGGTAAGGAGTTATAAGAGCTATGCAGGAAGTAGCATGTAAGGCAGGATGAGCACTTTGGAGGCATTTGAGATACAGAATCATGACATGACAGGAAAATTTATTTTGATAATAGCTGCTTCAAGTGGAATCCAACACTTCTCAGGAGAAAATGTTCTCAGTTTCACATTGTCTGAAATAAATCTTTATCTTCAGGAAGGAAAGATGAATAAATTGGAAGCTACCTTTGTGAAATTTGTGAATATTGTTTTATACTAAAGTGCAACAAGTGAAATGTCATTACAGAAAATGAAAATTACTGCCCATATTAAGTCTTATAAAATGCCTTTTTAAGTTCAGCCAAACAAAAGTTTTAATCATTTGGTTTGGCTTGTTTTACCTAAAGGTTTTTTGTTTGTTTGTTTTCAACCATAGATCGTGCGTAGCACATTGAGATTTCAGGATAACAGCGTGTGTATTGTTGAAATGTGATCAGAGATCACTTAAAATAAAAAATACTTTTTTTATTTTCAACTCTCTGAGTGAATAAAATCTAAAATTAGAGATGAAGCAAATAAAAAGGGAAATTCTCATGTTTAATTCTCTGTGTTTTTTTCCCATATTATACTGTTTAATGTACTTCTCAAAAGTACTCTGCATTATGCAATCCAGAATTAAGACATATGAATGTCATCTATAAAAATTCCTATGAGACATAGTCTTCTGTTCCAATTGAGAAATCCATCCAATATCAGTGATCATTCTTTTTAGGGAATACTTAATGTGGTTAACTGGATATTATGTACTTTGAGAATGCTTTTTATTGCATACATCTGAATTAAAGGACACACCTTGTAGGAAGAAAATGATGAAACAGCATTCCACCGAGGGTTAAAGATGAACGATGGCCTTTAAAAAAATTATTTTGCTTAAACACAAAGAGGCACTGTCATATTCAACTCCACAGTATTACTAAGGCATAAGAAATGAGAACTGAATTCACTCTCTCTTAAATCAATGGAAATTTCACCTGCTACTGCTGCAGCTGAATTTGAATCATTATGGTTAAGTGGCTCTTTTTTAATCATAAAATGAATTGTGTCATAACAATATGTTTTAATCCTTTCCATTAATTCTTAGAGATTTGTATACCAGGCCACTTTCGATAGCTCAGCTCTTCTGGAAAACAAAGAAAAGCTGAGTATATTTTGAAAGCAGATTTTAAAAATACTTGAGTCTTATATTTCTTTCATTTTGTATTATGAGCAGTGAACAGAGATATTCTAACTGTATCAGGGAAGTTTCAGAGCGTCCTGAATTTTCTGTTTCTTGGTTCTGTTTGCCACTATTTTCATTTGTTCACAGCTTTGTAGGAATAACAGAATTATAACCTGTGAGAAAACTAGTGCAGATTTATACTTTTTCTGAATTTCTGCCTTGTCACCATACAAAATGTTGGGTAACGTGATCTCCTTTAGTAACTAGTCATACCAATAAGCCAAAATGTCTGAAGTTGCGAATGGGACAAATCTGTTTGCGTATCAGTAACTGGCTTATTGAATTAACATTTTTGTATTAGTTCTTGTCTCTCCTCCCACTTGGTACCCTTTTCCTACAGTGTTGAAGTCATATTTCCTTTGTAATTCTTTCCCTTCACATTGGTTTGCTGCTTTCACAAATGTTGCCCTTGACTTTGCTCCTCCCTTGCCAGAAAGAAACGCACTGTTAGGACAGACTGACAGTGATGTACGTAAAGTTTTAAATTATGCCTCTAAAGATAGGCCCCAAATACATGGGTTAACACACAGATTTGAAAATCTAAAAAGTACTGATTCCAGAAGTAATTTGCTGTTGGCGATCTTGCTTGCCGCCAAGCATTGTGAGCAAAATTTTTGCTGCAGGAATTATACTGGCATTGTACTGCTACCAGAATCAAACAAATCTTTGGGCACACTTTGCTCAGTAAAACCTGTTACATTTTGAGCCTTATTGTTTAAGTTATTATGTGGCCATAGGATGTTATGGAATAGACTGAACAAAGACCTTTCTCTTTATTGTGATGTTTGGTGGTTTTTCTAGTAACTAACTAAAATGTTAAAAAATGTTATAGTATCTAAACTTATCTGTATATTTACAGACATTGTCTGAACTTGGTTTATTCATCTAACAGCTAAGAGATACCTACTAGGACTTTAGTTTTTGAGATAAGCCACAGTATAGGATTAGCCAGTTGCTTTCAGCATCTCGTGCTTCTTTATGCTGTCTGTTGCTGGATTTTATTCTTAGTGCTGGAACTATTCCTAAGCAAACTTCCAAAATTATTTGTCTATTGGAATTCAGTGTGAAATTTCTGGTTGTTTCTATTCAAAATCAGCTGAAAACCAGTTTTTGCAGGTTAGGAGAATTTACTTGATTAGCTGACTTTGAATTTTATGTAAAAGATTTCATTTTGATTCAAGAATTTCTTACATTATGTATGTTTTAGTGGCATTTAATGCTTAAGTTTCACTGCTGCTTCCCACCCATCATGTGTCTGGAATATTTCCAGGACTTGCAATGCAAAGCACTGTTCAATCCCGTCTGGCTGCTTCCACCTGAAGGTGGTCGTGCACTGGGGACTGATTCTGGGAGCAAAGGCACTTCTGTACTGTTTTTGAACAGGAGCCAGATATTTCACAGTTAAATTCTGAACTTGAATTTGACACTTCTAAGATAGAAGATTTTTATAGTTGTGATGATTTCATCCAACAAATTAACTATGTCAGATATATACTAGACTTAAAATATTTAGGTTTATTTCAATATGCTTGGATTTCAGCCTGAACTATGCACCTAGTTCCAGATCTGGGATTTGCCCTCAAGATTTATCACCCACTAAATGTAACATTAAGTTTCCATCATTATGTACATCTGAAAAAACACTCAGATTTTTGGTCAACTCAACATACTTTCTGACTGTATAATAAATCTCAAAGTACACATGCTTTATTTACCTTTCCCTGTTTCTTTAAGAAAAGTCTAGCAGTGGAAAACGTATACTAAATTGGTCTATATCTTGCAGTATGTGAGCAGATGACATAGATGTCCAAGGATGTGATAGGGATCAGCTCACACACTTTTCAGCTGAGCATATGTGTAAAAACAAAAACAAACCTTACTTTTTTTTCTTAGAAAGCACCACGTATTTCAGGCAGTTAGGCAGTAACAGATGTTGAAGACTCAGTAGGAAGCTAGATGTATGCTAGGATGTCACTCAACTCCCCTTAACAAGCTGCTGTGTTGGAGAACCAGTCTCCATATAGGCTCTGCTTAGTGTCTCAGAAATAAGATGACACTAAAATAACCAGCTTCCCATGAATACCAAGCCTCTCTTTTGAAGAATATACTACTCAGGGCCGTGAGGGGAGGAGGGGCGTGTGTATATATAACTTTGCCTGCAAAGGTATTGCATGGGAGAAGGACTGCCTTTGTTGTAATTTAAGTAATTTTAATTTCGAATTGTGGCAGTACTACATTAGTTGTAGAAGAAATTCACTGAGAACTATTATGAAATATGATCGCCCCACAGTTCTGATTGACACAGCTTTAGGTAACACGCTGTGCCATGTCAATAAAAATCTACCTAGCATTAAATAAGTGCATTTGAAGATGGATATTTTCCACATTGGAGAAGCTGGTACAAGCATATTAATTCATTCTAAAGCAAGAGAAAGCTATATCACTTAGATCTGATGCAGGAGTAGAACAGCAATTACAACAAAGTACTGTACCAATTACAGAAACTACAAATACATTATTAAACTAATCTGGATGACATGGTATATGCCATGCCAAAGAAAGGATACATGTGGCAAGAACAAATCTTATTGTCAATACAAAAGAGTTTTTCATGCCTATTATGGAAATGAGTGAGGTCATACCTGGCCACATCAAAGTAGCCTGAAGAGTATAACTGACAGGTATCTACCCCGCTTCTAGAGACTGAGCTCAGTGACACAGGGGAACTCAGAGGCATCCAAGTGCTGGGGGTCGTATAAGGACTTTGAGAATCTGAGAGAGATGCAGGACTCTGGAAACCCGAGCATTTATTTTCCAATTTTCTTTCAGTGGTTTCAATTGTGTGGACCTGTTTTTGCCACTGGGGAGTCTGGGATACGTGTTTTTGAACAGCTTAACTTTGATTCTACTGTGGTATTTTCCTCTTTTTCAAATAAACATTGATTTATAGAAGGTACATTTGGAAGTTAAGGCTGTTTTGGGGAATGTTTACCACAGTCTGGTCCCTGGGACAAGGGAAACAAACTTCTAACCTTAGGCAAAAGGCAGAAGAGAGGACTGACGGCACGTGACCTGGGGCATTTTGTCGCAGAGGTACTGAATGTGTCGCCAGAAGGCAGCAACATGCAAGAGGAAGGCCAGTGGATCTCAGGGAAGGACAAGTCCTTATGATTATCAGTCAAAAACCTCTTCCCTCAGTAATCACGAAGGTATCAGCAGTCCTGGCGTAGGATGATGGAGGAAGCCATGAAGAATTCATTGGGATGAGAGACTGTAACTTGCAAAGTCGAAATATTTGTGCCTTATTTTTTCTTTACCCCCACAGTTGCCAATATTTTAAAGAACATTTCCAAAAGCAACAGGGAGCGGGTGTCAGAGAGTTGTATTTGCTTTATAGTCGGCTTTACATATAACAAATGAGCATTCCATTTCTCCTGGGAAATAAGTAAATTGTATTGAAATTGAAACAGTGGCAGGAAAGGAGTAAGTGGTTTGACTTGAACCACAGAGGAGATTACAAGAGAACAGAGATTAAAATGCAGAAACCCTTACATCATGCCGGAGCTTTGTGTGCTGCACCTCCTTGTCTGCCTGCATGGAATTACTTCTGCTTTCTTCTGGAGCAAACCAAGCTGCTGCTGGAAAAATGGAGCCCATGAGTAAATCACAAAACAGCACAGTACCATATTTATGACCCAGGTGATAGGTTTTGTGTTTGCAGTTTGTTTTGCTTTAGTTTATTTATATTTATTGCTAATTTTTTCTTCATACAAATAGAGTGTTTTCTTAGAACTATATTTGAGACTTTCTGTTTCTACACTCAGTTCATATTTTTCCACTCATCATATGAAAAAAGAAGACAACCAAAATCCCTACCCTTTTCCCATTATTATCTCTTGATTAATTGTAGGCAATGCAATGGCTGATGTTACCTATTACTACACTGATACAGTTTGCACTGATATGGAATGGTCATACAATTATTGTGCACTTATTTAGAAAATATTTCTTCTAATTTATTATTGATTGATATCCACTGAATTCTTTTTTATTTGTGAACACTTTATTGTGCTTTATCAAGCTGTAGCATGTTCCATACAATCATATTGACTAAAAAATGAGAAGGATGTCAAAAGATTCCTGAGCAAAAAGTTTCCTTTAGATCTGACTAGGTGTGATAACTGAATTCTAGATAGCAGTTTTTATGCATTTTAGAAGATAACTGCACATTTATTAAATGCTGATATTTGTGAAAAATAATGCAACTCGTTATGTTTTACAGGATGCTTTCTTTATGCAGACAAAAGCCACAGAGAAATTAAGGATAAATGTAAGGAATTTCAGTATTTTTGTTAGTAATATGTATTTAGTGTTGTAAAAAAAAATACTGAACAAAATAATTAATTTTATTAAATTGTCATTTTTAAACTAACTTTTTTTTTAAAGTTTATTTGTCAAACTCACTGAATAATTTAGGCACTGATGAAATCAGACTCCTTTAATGTAGCATTTTAAAATAAACATTTTCACAAATTTTTGCTAAAACTGGCTGTCTTTATGCATAGCCCATGAGAGCAGATTTTTAGATCATGATTAACCTCTGCAATGTCATTATTGCAGACATAAGTATTCGACTTTGTTCACAAAAATAAAGTAGTTTAAAGTGTGACATTATGTGATAATGCCATATAGGTGTAGATTATGGTATTCCAAAAAGTATATATATTTTAAAAAAATAATGCAATGTTTTGCTTTTCAGAGCCATTGAATGTCCCATTCATTTGTTTATTCTGAAGGGTAAATAAAGTTCCTTATTTACCTTCCCTCTACCATTCAGAATTTTCTGCGAGTTTAATCTGTTCCCATCCACTGAGAGTCAGTTTCTGGCATTTTTTTCACACAGTCTTTGAATCCCTTTTCATTGTAAAGCCTTGAATTTCTCCTCCCGTGCCCCGGATTCCTTTCCTGTGATGCACTTTGCCCAACAATAGTTGAGTCTAAGAACAATTCTTCCCTTGAGGATGTAAGCTGATTTACAAAATGGAATAGAAATGAAAACTAACAGCAAGATGATATAAAACATCATTATTATTATTATTATTATTATATTATTTTACCATCTTCCCTGTTATTTTCTTTCTTTGCACTTATGCATACATTTTCTTTCAGCCTTTTAAATAAGGCTTCTTCGGGCTTTATTTTAAGTGCTTACAGCTTACTTAGAGTCTTGGAAAGTACATATTGTCATCCATGATCTTGGAGATCTTCAGAAAAAATCTCATATCATTTAAGTAAGAGGTAACATGAGCCAACAGTTAACCCCATAATACATCATAAATTAGTGCTTCTGGACTATTAAATGGTTGATGCTTTTTGTCTTCAGCTTCTCCCTTAGTGAATCAACTGGCATTTGTTGAATGTAGCGCCTATTCAACACGGTTTGTGCAAGCTCCTTGAGAGGTGAGACAGAGCTGGCTAATGATGGACCTTGATGGCCATCCCAGGAGGCTAGTCCCTTCTGTGTGGAGTTGGACACAGTGATCCTTATGGGTCCCTTCCAACTCGGCATATTCTGGGATTCTATGGTTCTTCGATTATATGATTCACATCAAAGGACATTAGCACCTCCTGCCCTTGGTACATAAATGCTGCCTAGCCAGTGCAGTACTTGCATCCAGCAACAATTACTCTAATTGCCAAATGCTGATCTGCATTTTTAATGTACTATTTAGCCACAGTTATTCAAAGAAAGCCAAGTGAAGGTTCCATAGCTTCATTTCTTTAACAAAAAAATGGAAACAATTAAGTAGGAATCATCTAATCCAGAAGGACTGAATTAATATTCTCGTAACACTTGAAGTAGTTCAACACCTCTCCAAAACAGTTTTGCAAGAGTGGTTTTTGGAAAAACATGATAGGTTTCATAAAGCCCCACACCTAAGAAGTATATGGAAGTTTTCACACATTGCAGGGGGAAATTAGAATCTTGTTGGTGTCTAGGATGAAGGTGAGCTTCTCTCCTGTTCATTAAATGATAGCTCTGTGCATCTTACTTGCAATGGACAAAGGTAAGAATAGTTGTACAGTCAACTCTGATTTTATTTTGAGTCTTAACATTAAAGACAGAACTGGTTTATTCTGTAGGAATAAGAGGGAATGTTAGAAAAGGCTAAATATCATCATAAACCAAAACATTATGATACCAGAAACCCTTAGGAGCAGCACTAATGCTTTTAAATGAAGGTTTTATTTGTCTCTGAGCGGCAAAAGGAAGTCACTAATGAGATGTCATTTACATTCTAACACCTGTTAAATGGCACTTTTCTCTTTCCCCAAAGAGAGAGATGTTTATGAATATTTGCAGTTTTCTGAGTGTATCTACAAGAATTATATTTTCATAAACAGTGCTGTGTATTTTTCCTGTATGTACTTGAGTTACATCAGAAAAATATAAGATAATATCAGCAGCTTTTTTTGTTGCTGTAGTTTATTAAGTTTATTTGTCACTGTTATACAAATCTAACATGGATTTTCTAACTTACAAAGAAATTTCTTTAATCAGGATATAACACAATTGCATACTTAAGATGTGATTTGCAACAGTCACAGTGCAAGAATGGTATGTAATTATACCTCAATTTAAGTGAAAATTAAAAGCTTATGTTGTAGAAAGGTATACGTGTTGAATATATTGATTGCTTTACAATCTAAGTCCTCCAATGGAGATCACCTGAAAAGCAAGTTTCATTTGGTTGTTGGAGAACTGATGCATGCTGTAACTTTTAGGATTTAACTTTCATTGTGACTGACCAGAGTGAAAGATGAGAAATTATGGGAAAGTAAATGATCCATAACAATGCAAGTTGATACACTTCTGTTAGATAAATATAATGCAAGTTTCTTTCAGTAATTTCTGAAGTAGTTTGGTGTATAAATTAACCCATTCAGTTAATATAAAGAGGCAGAATCCACAGAGACCTGTGCTGGAAATAGCTTCTGCAGAGGAATTTGAAGCAGGAATTAAATTAGCATTAGAATTAGAACTAGAACAAGAATCAAATATGTGAATATTAGGGAGACAGTGCACTACGTACTACAAACAACTGTAGCAGGTGTCTCTGCAGACTGTGGCTCTCACTTATTAAGCATGGGATCCACTTGGGGGTGTCTCTGTTTCCCTTTCAACACCGCAGTGCCCAAAGTTTACATCTCTGTTGCTTGTCTTCTAGATGTGGCTCCTCAGGAACCACATGCAAGTGCATGGCACATCTGGGATCTTGTGAAAGGGAACAAGAGGTACCCCAACTCTGAGCACAGCCTCTGAGGGAGGGTCTTTCCACAGAACTAATGCCATATCAGCAGTTTGCATTCCCTGCCAAGATAAAGGGCAGTATGACCCCAGCATGTAGCAAAGCATGGCAGAAGGGGACTGTGCAACTGGTGGTTTCCTTATATGAGATACCTCAGTTTGGAGAGGTGTGGTGCCATTTTGGAGGTCAAATGCCAGAGCCAAGAAGATATGGAAATAATATATAAACCTTCTGAATCTTAATTGGTTGCTTCACCCATGATGTGTAAAGATGGGAGGCAGTGGTAACTGCCATAGTGAACCATCATGAACTGCATGTTTCCACCACAGGAATTTTTCAATGGGTCAGTGCAGTCCCTTTTGAGAGCAGTCCAGCTCAGAAGCCACCAGTGGAAGTGAGCTGACAGAAGTGAAAATCACATGTTGAGGGGGGAGGGTGTGAATTGAGCTCTGAGTTTTCTAAAGCAGTCACTGAAATTACAGGACTTAGGCTTTTTAAGCTCCTTTTCCATTGCATAGTGCTGAGATTTAAAATGTTGAGGTTCTGCAACATAATGTAAGCATTATTCTTGTCACTAGGTCCTAAGCAGAGGTTTGGCTTTTGGAGAAGATTTTAGTACCCATATCCCTATCACGGATGTTTCTTGGGATTCAGCTTTCCTTGAGAAAGGCCCAGATGAGTTGGCAGCATCTCTTTCAGTGTGCTAGATATGTGACAAAAGGAAGCAGCGAATGCAAGTTAGAGTCAAAGTAATGAAAGCCTTTGAATGAAGGTAAGAACAAGTCCTTGTGGGCTAACTCTGCTTAAGCTGCTTTTTGAATTTAATCTGAATGAATCAGGTACATATATATATGTGTGTGTGTATATATATATATATATTTATTTATTTTTTTTTTTAAAGGAGAATGGCTGAGCCCTGTTTAATAAGCAAAGAACAGAAGTTTGGCAGCCTAAGTGTTCTGTACTTTCAGGAAGAGAAGAAATATTTTTCAGATGTGAATGGATCTTTCTGAGAAATTATCTGAAGTTTTGGTTCATGAACCCTCTTCCCTCATATAATTCCAAGTTCTAACATTATTGCCTCTCTCCCTTCACACCTACAACACATTGTCTGTAATTCATGTTAGTCTCGGATGTTCCGCTCAGGGAGCAGAGAGATGGTTTTGTTTTAAATTTACAGCAGATCTAAATTTCCTTGTAAGTCAAAGAGAGCCTGGTTTCCTCTTGCTTACCTTATGTCTAGAAACATTATTTAGAAAAGTTTGCAGTCTGGAGAACATAAGCTTAATCAGACTGCTCTGTAATTACTCTGTGGCTTTATTCATGCTGGATGATATATAACTTGCACAGTGCTAAAAGAAATAAATATATTCATTTCCTATCCACTTCCCACCTTGCATTATAAAAGCCAAATATCCATCCTGTAAATAGAGATGAATCAGCAATTCATATAATATCTATTCATCATACATATTTCACAAGGAGGATATTGTGGTGGCTGGGAAGTTCTTACAAAAATAATATGGAAATCCGGAACTTGATGTGGAGTGTCAGAGAGCTTCTTACTATTATTTACCTTATCAGCTTTTGCTTTCTGAAATCAATGGAAGGGCATCAAGTTCAGCTAATCCATATTTCTGAGTATGAAATTGAATTTATAGTCTGTAGTATGTTGACTACTGCTTGCATTTAAGGCATAATTGATTTTTATTGAAAAGCCAGCAGGCACATCAAAAATTTCCACAAACCACAAGGATGTTAAATTTTACCCCGTTTAGATAATACTGTTGCTTTATTTATCCTTTAAAATCAAGCTTTTATATTTATATCAGCAAATGTTGTGGAAGTGTGACTGATGCCTTGTGAAACCGTCAGTTCATAGTTCTGTTAAATTCTACAGTTTAACTCCACAGAAATAAGCAACTTTTATATTCCTGAGGTAAATGACTATGGTTGGTTTGTTTCAAGAATAAATAATAAATCTGCACAAAAGGAACTATTTCATGTCATGTAGCAAAGTTATTTTTCTTCATTCCAATAAATAGCTTGTACAATTACTTTTTCTGTCGTTTTCTTTTTCTTCATCTTGCCCACTGTTTATTTTTATATCATTATTTTAAACATAGTAGTGTACTTTTATATCTGTTTTTAATTGGCTACAGATAGCAGACTAACTAATCCATGTAAAAATTATCATTCCCACACATTTATTTCATTTCCTTGAGACACGAACACTATCTATTAAGATAGAACAGATTTAAGTATCAAGAAGTCTTCACGACAGGTTTCTTCCCAACCAATTAGATGGTTAAACAGATTTCACTTCACTTCCCTCACTTGGGCTGTCCTTATTTTGGTGCACATCCCTTGACATTTCTTGCCACATCATCTCAATGCACATGTGGTTTGGATGGGAATTTTTGGAACCAAAGAAAGAACCAAAGAAAGAAAACACAAATACACTACAGTAAATAACATAGCTGGGAATTTTGAAAAAGCAGACAACAATATGTATGTGTGACTCAAAAGTGTTCAAAACTATTTATCAAATCTACAGACATATATCATTTAAAGAGATTATACATCAGCTTCTTAGTGTAAAAGTGCCGAGAATAAGTTATCTGCCTTTTGCAAAAATTGTAGGTATTTTCAAATATGTGTGCAACAGGTGCAGGTACAAATCCAATTAATAGATTACAAGATTTGTGCCTGTTCCTCTCTACTATCACCTTCAAACTTTACCACAAGCTGTCTGCAGATATTCATTTTTCCTTTTGTTTTTCTCCTTGTTGTCCATAGAAGTTTGCACATTCTTACAGTATCACAGAATTGCAAGGGTTGGAAGGGACCTCAAGAGATCATCAAGTCCAACCCCCCTGCTAAAGCAGGTACCCTACAGTATGTCACACAGGTAGGCATCCAGATGGATCTTAAATATCTCCATAGAAGGAGACTCCACAACCTCTCTGGGCAGACTGTTCCTGTGCTCTGTCACCCTTATCATAAAGACCTTCAGCTATGTTGCTAAATAGCAGAAGCCAAACTCCGACATTGTAGTTGTGCTCAACCACGTGGCCTTAATTGATAGCTTACTGCCTGACTCTGCTTGAACAGCTTCAACTTATTTTAAAGAAAATAAAATATCTTGGGCAATAACTTGTTCTGAAGACTGCACCCCAAATGTAGTAAGGATCAAGAAACCTCAGTTTTGGTTCCTGCTATTCTCTACGGTTTGCTCCACAATCTCAGAAACACTAAGCTTCATCCCACTTCTTTAAGTATGTCCCATGACTTGCAAAATACACACTTATTTTCATGAGATTAAAATACCACTGATGGGCAACAATGCAACCCTCACTTAATTTCAAATACTGTGAACTCAAAAAAACCCACCCGTATAGAATACTTTTATTTCTTGGCACTTGAGGCAGAGAAGAGCCCCAGCACCACATGCGGAGCAGTGAAAGTATGCCTACAAGTCATCCCTATAGCAATCCAGCTCTGAGCAGAGGGGATATTAGCCTGTCACTATCACATGGCTAAACCACGCTGCTTATTTGGCAGATTTAGAGTGCAATGTGAGAGATTTTGTACCTGCTTTGACAGCTGAAAGCGTAACTTATCTCTTTACTGTGTACTTTTCAATCTATTCTTACATGTGAATACAGGTAACACCCTATTGTTTTAACACCATTCCACACCACTCGTTACTTCTACTGTGTAAGTAAGTGCTTAGGAACACAGTTTGGGGACCAAGATACAGCTACAGTAGATGCCATACACAGAATGAAAAGACTGATCTCTACCAAAAATCAAGTACAAACAAAGAGCGAGTACAGATACAGGAGGAAACTATGGACTCAAAGAAATAATGAGAATGGAAGTTTTATCACTTTTGAGTGTGATGCTAAAGTGTATTTTTAAGGATACTTTCGAAGGCTTCATACAGTGAACACTGTTAAAGGAATGCATGCTATTGAATATAGGCTTCAGTTCATTGGCCTGGACTCATTTTGCCTAGTTTTAAGCTTCCAAATGAAACATTTTTTCTTTTTTCCCAAAGAGAGATGATTCTTTTTAAAAATGTTGACCGTGTTATTCATTATCCTGTCATTTTTTCTCTTCAGCTCTTCTGAAAAAAGACCATTGTTGCATACGTGCCTAAATACAAGTGTGCTTCTATCTGATTAAAAAAAAAGACAAAATCTTTATGATAACTGCAAATTTTGAGCCAGCTTTAGAAGTCTTGCAATTTAGGATTGTCATATTAAAAAAGAAACAGCAAACGCAATTTACCACATATGTAGTACCAGTTCTGTGAGGGATGAAAGATCAGTTTGTCTGTCTATCTCTAATGATTCATCCTCTATGTCTAAGAGTCTCATCTTTCAAGTTCGCATACATATTTAGAAAAAGTATGCAAATTTACAAGAAAATTCCCTGGAGTATTGTATGGACAAATCTTGCCCATTAATGGACTCATAATGTCTATTCTCATATGAAAGATATAAAGGATATTGTTCACAAGTATTGAAATGGGAACAATTCCATTACAAATACATGTAGTATGCTGAAACTAAGCACAGACTGCATTAATGTATGAATACAATGTAAATTTATCATTGTAACAATTTTGTATGAAAGGGAGATTTTATTTGCATTCACATTTGTTGCAAAGACCTGAAAATTACTTATACAGTGAATTCCATACCATAATTAGAGGACATTTTCTGTTTTTAAAGAATTTTCTGTTTTTAAAGAATTAGATAGCTGTTGATTACAAAATATAATGGTATCAGTGAAGATGTGAGTATTTAAGTGTGCACTGGGGAGCGGCAGATACTAGAGAGCTGGTACTGAAGGAAATGATCTTTTCCTCCATCAGATCATTCACTTATTTATAGTCTTCCCCTTAGAACTCTAATCACCTAAAGGATCATTCTTAAATGCTACCCTGCTCTCCAGAGCTGATTTGTCTACTGCATACGGAATCACTAATACAAAGATAATGTCTTGGTTATTTTACTTTCTGATTTTGAATGCATAGCTTTTGGTATGGATAATTTGGTGTATTTATCAATTAGAATTCAGAGTCAGATTTTAATTTGTCATGAGAGTTTGAGCTGAAATATTAAATGAGATTTTCCACTGAAAACTTGACAATTAGGATTTTGTGTTTGTTTGTTCCTAACACCCCCATAATGCTGCCTTTCTTAAAAAAAAAATGATGCGTATTAATTTTACTAGAAAAATATTAATCAGAGACAGACCAGATCTTTCTGCATTATACTCTTTAAGCATGGTCGTAGTCATACATACATATATGTTTGATTTCCACCACAAAATAGCATATACTAACTTCACACAAATTTTCAGTTATAAGCAAAAATCTTTCTGTATTAAATAACTGACTTTTGAAGACCGCCTAGGACATCATTTTCCTCAGATTAGTTTCAGGGATACCTATAGTTCAGTCTTTGCAAAAATAGCTGAGTAGTCATGCAGAGACCTGTTTTCTGTTTTTCAGTGCTTTCCAAGAGAGAGAGAAAACAGTAGAGGTCTGCAAGACTTCTAACTAAGTCACTATCAATGAAAGACAAATATAGAATTCCTACTCCAGCTAATTACTACTTTTATTAATTTTCTACTGGAAGTCCAGTCCTATCTCCATAACACATTTTGGCATAATGTTTACAAAGCTCTTATTCTCTCGTCTGTTTATTCATATATAAGTTTATGTTATTTCAAAATATTTGCTAAAATGGATATTCTTGAACTAAGGGAGAAATACAAGACTTCAAATACTTTCGAAGTAGAATTAAGTAAAACTGTCTTTTACTAAATTTTGTACGTAAGGTAAGGTTACATTGCATTTTATATTGCACCGAATTTACTAATACATCAACGTGATTTTTATACACCTCCAAAGCTATGAGGTAACCTTAAAAGTTCTTGACTAACAGAGTAACGTAGGAACTCTTGTAGGAGAGTAGAGGGAAATTGCCTCCTCTATAGTCTCATCATTCTTCAGTGGGAGCCACACAGGACTTATAACTACATTGATTTTCCCATGCTTAGATCTCCAAACATGAAAATAAATGATATTTTTTTGTCCTCTGTATTGGTTTTATTTTCTCAAATACTTCTTACCAATATTACCTCTAATTCCATCTGTCCTAAAGGCTTATGTTCTGCCTCCTCTATTCCTCCGCTTTTAAAAAGAAAATTCTTCTCTCTCTGGGACCTACCAATGATGATGTATGATAAAGTAGAATAGGAACAACACCTGTAAAAGAGGCTGTTACATGTAATTTTTTTCTGTTAAGAAACTGTGTACTGTTAATCTATACACACCATGCACAACATTTCTAGAGCCAGAATGCCTTTTATTAGGTTACAACCTTATGGATTTACCTGTTGTCAGCCAAGAGAGGAGATCTGTGTAAATAGAATATGCAAAACCAAAGTTTTCAAGTTTTCATCAATATAGCCACTAAAATAGCATCTCTTGATTCCTATGGAAAAGAGGAAATGTAAGGAAGCTATGATGCAAACAGCAAAAGTAAAATTTTTTGTTTTTTTCTCCACTTTAACTACTTTGCTTAAGTAAGACCATGAAAGTACAATACTAAAAAGGTCCTTCAATAAATGGAAACAAACAAGCTTTTTCTACCACAGAATTACTTAAAATGAAGCCTTCTTGTGAAGCTAATCCCCTGACAGATAAGACTGTGAATTCCCCCCTCCCCTTCCTACATGCTCACAGATGGGTTGCAACAGAAAGATGACAAATGAGCTGCGTTTGGCTGGATTAATGGGTATTATCATGTTAATGGATGTTTATGGTGCAGTTTGGGAGGTTCATGTGGTTTTCAAAAAAGTGTTGGTGTTCTGGGTAGCTGAAGCCTGTATGTGTGTGTATGCATTATTAGCTGGCTTTTTATGCATATTGTGCATTTTTGGTCTCCTTAATGGGACACAGCTAAACTGGATGTAGAAGTGTTGGCCTTCTGCTCAGATCTTTCATCATGTCATCAAGCATGACATGCAAAATACAAGTGCTTGAGACTTGTTTTTCCACAGGCTGTGGGCTTGCAGGTGCCTCACAATCCTAGGTCTAGTTTGTTGCAATCGCTTTTAAAACCTGACATACTGATCAGGAATTTACCCTGAATAACTACTGCATTATATATCAACTCTGGTCAGGGGTATCAGGTCTAATCTGATGGCAAATTTGATGGAAGATTACAGACAACCAGGATAATTCCTGCCATGCCCATGAACCAAAGCTGCTAACCTGGTTTGGTGAGGACGGGATAGGGATAGGTGTGGACAGGACACAAGAGTCCTGTACCAGATGAGGACTTTCCACCAAAGTCCTAGATGTGGAAAAATACACTGTTCCAAGTATTAGAAGCTGTCAAAAATGTAAATGTAAAATCAGACAGAATTAAAGATTTTGCTCTGGATTTTGAAAGTTGCTTTTTTTTTTTTTCCCATTGAAACTTTCTTATTCTATAAAAGACCAATCTTTAAACATTCTTGTTTGCTCTCATTTTATTCTGCCCAGAAGGCTTGTTTTCCTCTTACTTTCAGCATTGTTTTTATAGTCTATAGCTTGAGCTGATAGGCTTCTTTCATACTAGCTACAGATAAAGGAATACATATGTCAGACACTTGTGTGTAAACTTCTGCTTAAAAACCTAAATGCTCATTTGAATACTAAAATACATAATTTGCATGCAGTATTGAGGGAGCTGTTCATATGAATGTTGTGTTGACACTCAGTTTTTCTCTAAAATGAGAAGGTATTTGAAGTCTGTAATTGCCAAGTTATGTAGTAAAAGAAATAATAGAATCTCCAAAAATTAATATATTAATTGATTCAGAAACTATGTGTTTGGGCTCTACGGTAATGTAAGAATGAAAACAATAGTCTGTTTAGTCTAATTTGTAAGATTTCTGTGCTTTTCTTCGAAAATTTGGGAAATCAAATTTTCCTTCCAGAATAGAATATTTTTAAGATTAAGACAGTGAAAGAGATCTAAAATCAGTACCAGAGGGGATTTTAATGTACTGAAATAGTGCTTGCCATTTATTTGGTTCTGCTCCACCATTCAGTGTAGAATAATTCCTTCATGTCTTTTCTTCCTTTATAAATTCACCAAGTGTATGTGGACCTCACAGATGCAGCTTTAATTGAAAGTAATGTCAGAAACACTGTTTTGATCTGTTTCCTTTCTTTTGACATTCTCTGTTTTTGGAATGTGTTGAGTCTGTACGACCATTCTCTGTTCAGAAATTCATCTGGAAATTTACATATTTTAAAGGCTTCTTGCTCTATAATACAGCAGAGCGTAATAGTGCAAGCTACACAGATATTGAGGTGTGAAAGAGAAATTTCCCAATTTCAGTCCTTAACTGAAATATAAAAACAATACTTCACCATCTGGGAATTAATATACAAGGCTTTTTTCTTGTATACGCTTGCTAGAGGGATAAAGTTCATATGATTAAATGGTGGATAGACTGTATCAGGATATTTAATTTTTTTTAAAAAGTTATTTTTGTAGATTCATTAATTTACAGCACTATCAGTGAAATGCACAGAATGTTCCACACATTCTGAAACACACGAATACATGACATCTGAGTGAACATCTAAATTTGCAGAAATCCAGTGTATTACATACTATTCTACAGGATGACAGAGTCTGTCTCTGATGAAGTAGGGAATGCCTCTGATCCAGAAAGGTGTAAATTCCACAGGAAACAATGCGCATCAAGGATGCTCAGCATTTCACTATATTATACCTCAGTAGACAATTGAGAAGAATAAAGATAGACATTCACAAAACTTGTCCTTTGCTCTTGTTATTGTTCCCCAAACAAGCAAAATCAAGAAAAATCTTGCTCTCAGACAAAGGATTTTAGCTGTATATATTTTCAAATGAATTATGAAAACGCATGCTGTTAAATTAAATGTAAAGGTGTGTGCACAAACTCTGTCATTTAAAGGTAGGTCAAATTTTGACAGTTCAGAACTATACGCTATGGCCATGAGAACCTTTCACATTTTAATGGTACGTTTATTCTGCAATGAATCTACAATGGGAAGTATATACAGTCCTTGGATTGTATTGATATCTTCTTATTTTTAGCTGAATTCATCCTTTGCACATACCCAAGGTTTGCTAGCAGTTTAAAGCTCCAAATAGCCAAAACTGTGGAATAAAGCACTTCTAATGTCTACTTGATTTAGCACACCTGTGGGGATTACATAAAAAAATAGAATAGTGCTAAGCATTAGCCAAAAATATTTGTCTGTGTGCACAAGTATGAATTTTCTATGTGCATGTGTTCAGAAAAACATAGGCACAGGGCTTGGCTTCTCCTTCCTGTGGGAGTCTGAGGGCATGTTCACCATAGCATGATAGCATGTGCTAAAACCTAAACTGTTAGCATCCAGTAACTGTGTGTGCAACACTAACCCATAATGTGGGAATCGGGATCGAGATGAAGATTCCAAACATATAACCTGCTGTCTGGCCCAGCAGCCTCCACTACAAAGCAAAAGCAGCCTTGATCTCCATGATCTTGCTTCCAATTTGTAAGATATTAAAGCCAATCTTTCCTTATTTCATTGAACTAGGTGCTGGGTTCAAGAAGGCAATTTTTACTAGTTGCCGGACTACTTGTCAAAATGCTTGGGTTAACAAAAATTATTTGAAAATCGAGTTGAAATAAGCAATTATTCAGATTGAAAAGCCCTGTTAGGCAAAGATAAATATTAATGTCTCAATGATTGTTTAGATGTTTTTCAAAATTAAAACTGTGAGTGTTGTATCCTGTAGTAATATGTTGAATTTGCAAATTTAAGCATGCAAAACAAAACAAAAATTTTATTGAACAAAGCATTTTGCTCAATATGCACTTTTTTTTCATCTGGGGAGTAGAGGAACTCTAATGAATCCCCTTCGCCTAAAGTTATCTTCATTCACCAAATTGAAAAATCAAAAGAATTTAGGATATATGGATCACACATAGCAAAGGGAAACGCTTGTTTTAAACATTGATATTCTACCTTTTGTCTCTTCCTCCAAGAGAGCCCCAGCAGCTGAGTTGATGAGTTGAGTTCTTATTCTGAAAGTAGAAGCTAAACCAAATCAGGTGTCGGTGCCGGTGCAGTTTGTTGACTGTTTTCTGATTCCTGAGATGTTCTCGCTCCTCCTATGCCCCTGAGCTGTGACAGCTTTTGTCTGTCTTTGAACAAAGCCTCTGCACATTTAAACCAATCTGCCATGCAACTTACCCCACTAGAGGTCTGCCAAGAGAATAGTTGCCAACACAAGAATCCCCCTAGTGCTGCATTTAGGGATGCACTCTTTTTGAGTGCTGCAGAGGGCTCTCAACTCTGTATGAGTTCTAGGTTAGAGTGGGACCCTGCATAAAGACATGGTATTGACCCTTATCAGCTGAACCACAATTCCTGAATCTGTGAAGCTGTTCTCCTGCTGACCAGCTCTATACTACTTGTTATAAACTTGCTTGTTTCATTTGTCAGCAGTTTTCAGTCTAGCATTAACACTGAGTGGCAGCATGTTCTTTCAATGCCTCTTTAGGAATGGCTTTCTCATGCCATATGTCAGAGAGCTGACAATAGGTTCCTGTCTTATATATGTTTTTAATTTTAAAATATGGAGATTTTAACTTTGGTGCTGTTGTAAGTCTCTGAGTGTAAGGCTGATAAACAGGCCAACCACAGTCTTTGTTTTAAACAGGCTATAATGATTTTGAATACAACCTCTATATGCTTTTGGATTTTCTGATGGCTTTCCTACACATAGGCACAGTTCAGCATCCCAATCCTTAGATTCACTCTGCTCCACTTAGTGTGTGCTTTGTGTGTGCCTACATGCATGTGTAAGACAGAGAGAGAAACACACTGCAATGAAAGAAGACTTTTCTGTGCTGAGTGGGGTGAGCAAACCAAGCAAGCTTTAGGGAATGTACAGACTGCACCAAGTCACATGCATTTTCTACTCCCACCTTTTTTTTCAGACAAGTGTTTTTTTCAATTTTTTATTATACTAGCAAAAGGAGAAATCTTGCAATAAAATCTCATCACTGTTTCTTCCCAGGCAAGTTTAGATGTTGTCACAGTGATATACTTTGTCATAGATTTATTATTAAGTCATAGCATAATGTAGCTGAATAGAGTTATAACAGTTGTACTCTAACAAAGTTTTAATACTAGACTGTGAAATTTTAACACAAAGTAGATTTCTACAATGACAGACTGTTATTACCTAGAGAGTTCCAATGACAAATCAGATGATTTACTGCAAAAAATGCAATTTAACTGCATTTGTTATTAACTGTACAGCTTTATTATTGTCTTTTTATTGTATTCATCATCTGGAAATAATGTAAAACCAATATATGGCTGATCATGTAATGACCAATGGCATATTGTGTCTTGTTTAGTAGGTGGCTGTCCTCTTGTCTTATTTGAAAATATATAGTTTAACAAGATACTTGCCATCATTTTCTTAACAGGGATAATAAACAGAACAATTCTGCATAAAAGCTCATATCAGCTTCTTTCATGCCTTTTCTTTTCAGAAGGCTGCCTAAGGGTTTAAGCAATTTAGTTGTCTGACCCGCATCCTTTCTCTGCAGTCTGCAGTTCTTTTGTTTAACATTAGTATGTGGGCAAACAGCATTCAGAGCTGTGCAGAGCTTATCAGCCTGTGCTCAGTCAACCAGAACCCCATTCTGTGTATCTAAGAGGGGCCACGTTTAATGCTTCACAGTAGGAGCATCTGCAGTTTCCAAAAATGACTTGTTTATCAGATAAACTCTGTCCTTGCACTGACACATAGTGGCTCCTTAATATCATGCTCTCCTGTACAAGAACTGAGCAAAACAGGGTATGCACAATAAATAACAAGTGAAATTTATGCACGTAGTGTGGTGACACAGGTACCCTGTAACACCGTGCAGAGTTTCGCCACATACAGTCAGTAATTATGCTGGGAAACTTCCTCATTACCTTCAGAAAATATTTTGGTTACTTGTTCTCAAGATATTTAGGGCACGCGCTCTGAAGTCAGTAAATGCTAATTAATTTACTTATTTTGCTTGGAATTTAATTAGAAGTAACATTAGGGCCTGACTTGCACGACGCTGGCAGAAGGGCTCAGAGCAGCGTCTGATACAGAGGTCCATGGTACACCTGTAGGTGCAGAGCCTCTGGGGGTGCCGCTGGAACTTCTGCTTTACGCTGACACTGAAGTGTGACAGAAGTATACAACTCTGTAATGCAGTTTTAGGAAACTGTTTTAAAATTGTTATTTAAAAGCAAGTAAAAGAGGCATCTTAGGGTTAGCTTAGTGTTTGAGGCTCAAGATCCAGTGAGAATGAAATGATGTGAGCTCTTTCTAGTCAAGGGCAGCTTGTTTTTCAAATTCTCCATTAGTCTGAATGAAACAAATCTTAAAAGATGAACTGCTTTTGCAAGATTTCAAGACTGCTTTAGAGCCTTCTCTGAAAATGTTTGTTGAAAAATCTATTTGACTGACGAGAGGAAGTGTAGGTAGGTGGGGCAAGAACCACAGGTCTGGATCCAAAACAATGCTGCTCCCCAAAATTCAGATGAACTTCTATTCTAAAATGAAAGCCTTGAATAATTATAATGATTTCATTCTGTGAAATTGATAATATATTGCAAATGGCAATGGCCCAGAAGGAGCCTGATAAAATTAATAGTTTTCAGTCTAAAGATGAGAATACAGAGAATCAGTCATCTGCCAAACTTTCTATACATACAATGGCTCAGTGCTGAAACAATGTGCTGGGAACAGAGACTTGCACCAGGCTTTCACCTTCTTGTCCCTCCCCCACTCCCATCAGTATATGCTGACTGGTCAACTAGTCAGAGAAAAATTGTTAATGAGGGTTAAATGGGCATTATCTACTAAATGTCATTTGAGGATCAAGGCATCGGTGCTTTATTTTGAATGATGCCCATATTTTTTCTCTCCTTTATTTTTCCACCTTCTCCCTCCCCCACCTGAAAGGAAATATCCAGTGGATGCCTGGTAGCATCCTCTGATTGCTCGCTGTTTTCCTGACACTAAATCTACTGTGTCATATTCCTTGCATGGGCTGCAGATTTTGGCCTTTTCACCTGCTGTTTTGGTTGGCTTTAGCTGCAAAGAGAAGAGTATGAAAAGGAGAGGGGGAGGGAGGGAAGTTGGGAATGCTGGAGCTAAAAAAAAAAAAAAAAAGGCAAATGTTTTTAGCGCCTTCATCTAGACATGTGTCCCCTCACTCTGTGACATGGCTGCTCCAATGTTGCCATGGTGAGGATTTCTAATCATCCCTACACATGACAGGCTCCTATTTGTCTGCACTCCCTTGGGTGTAAATTTCTAGGCTTAAAAAAAAATATCCATGTGAGCATATCATCCGCCGTGCAGATGTTTCACTGCTTTAGAATATCAGGCAGCTGCTTGTGCCACCGTCGACAGCTAATTGGAGACTGCATCGCAGGAACAGAGGCATAATTATGGCATAAATACACATCCTCTGGTGCATCATTGTATCTCTATTAACAGAAAATTTTAAACAGTGTTCAGAGTGTAATTAGTGTAGTTGATAAAGTTGTAAAACATGTAAATAAGGGAAATAGCAGGTACGTGGCCAATCCACTACCCAGCACTAGGGGATGCAGATTATTGCCTATTTAGAAATAATTAGCAAAGCTGCATTAGCAAAGCCTGTGTCCAACAGAAGCAATGCAAACATTTATTCTGGTAACAGCTCTTTCTGTGCTAGCCATGAAAATCTACTAATATTGGTAATTTAGCCCTCATTACCAGAGGATAAAGCATGAAAAGAGCTCAGACATGAAATATGACAAGTAATATTAATTTTTATTCCAGAGGAAAGGATGCTTTCTTGGGTTGCATGCTGATTTCTCGACGGGGTCTCGGCAGTGTGCGAGTGAGCTGGTGGTGCAGGATGCAGCTCAGGCACGGGCTCCCTGCTGGAGGTGGCCTCACAACGGGCACCGATGGGACATGCTGCGGCCAGTGCCCGGCACACCGTGGGTCACAGCTCAGTGTGAGCACTCTGGAGCTGAACCCCCTCCCCTCTTGCAGTTTGTGCCTTTCATTTGGGCTGCAGCCTCTCTGCCCGTCAGAGGTTTTGCCAGATCTGCCCCCAGCTGTCCTCCCCTGAACACGCAGCTGTGCCAGAGAAGCAATGCTCTGAAACAGAGCGTGCGCGGCTGCTCTTCGGTTTTGTCTTGTGCTCTGGATGAGAAATGACGGCTGTGCCCTCACTGTTTATGTTTTAGATGATGTTACTTGAACATTACACTGTGACCATAAAAATGAATGCTAAAATTTGGACTCTGCTTTACAGATGTATTTTCCAATGAAGAGAAACATGAAAGCCAGGCTGGCACATGCAGCATAGATCTTTCAAAAAAGCAAGAGGAGGAAAAGGGCTGAATGTTCTGGAAAGGAAAGAAAAAAAGGTGGCTTTTTTTGCAACATCTCTGATTTCTTCTTTTTTCTTTCTAGTGGGTGAAGCAGCAGAATGAATAAAAACTCCGGCTTCCAGTGTCAGCTAAGTTCTGCTGCATCCTTAATAAGCGTGCACGTGTGTGTTTACGAGAGAGAGGGGAAAGGGGGAACAGGAGAATTCTGCTTGACAAGTGCCAGTGTTTTAAAGAGAAGTCTGAGAAAGATGTTATCGCTGGCTCAGGCAAATAAATTTCTCCACTTAGCCAGTGTTTCCTCAGCATTTTCAGAATTCAGCTCTCACCACAGACTGTATAAAATCCTGCCAAATAGGGTCTGAATTTCATGTAATACAATGCGTGAAAAAGACAGAAAGAAAGAAAAGGGGGAAGAGGTAGAAGAGGTAGACATGAAAAGAAGCTGGACAGGCTACGGTCTGAAGTATTAAAATGTAGAATAAGCTTTAGAGCTGTAGCAGGGGGAAAAGCCTTTTACAGATCCGAGGCAAATGCTGCGTATATTTTATCACCTGTGATGACGTTAAAATTGTGAAAACACTGAACTTGTTGGTTGAAGCTGGCTTTTTTTCTACACTTTGGTGGAGGTTTAGTACTCAGCCCACCACTCTGTCTAGATGAAAAAAACAGCCCCACAGAGGGAACCTCAGTCAGTCTTCTGCCTGTGTTAGAGCCGAAAGCACACAAAAACTTAGACAATGCCCACTAATCTGCTCTAATGTGAGCATCCCATTGAGCTCTAGCATGACAATTTTTATAGCCTTGACACATCTTTTCTGCACTTAAGATTTATGTAGCCAAATGCATTTGTGCCTTCGTTTGGCATGCAGTAAGTGTAGAGTTTACTCATATATATACTTCGTGGATAAACTGCGTGCGTGTGCTCAGGCCTCACAGTCGGATGCCCCCAAACTGCTCTGCTCCCACAGGGCTCAGCGAGGCTGCTCCTGCAGACTGCCCTGAGAAGAGTTGGGGTGGCTTCTGCTGCTTTTCATGATGCCATTGCTGTGTGGCTCTATGTGAATCCTGTATTTGTAGGCCCATATGCATATATATATATTGCGGTGTTTGTATGTGCGCAAGTATGCATGTGTTGACAGTTAGTTGGATACCTGTACCTGCATGTGGTTATGCATGTTTTAAAGCAGTAGATTTCCTTCATAGTGTGATGGATTAGGAAAACCTGTCACACAGTCTGTAGGTACGTGTATATTCTTATATGTGTGTAGAATGCATACATATATCATAAATATACACACAAGATAAATAGATATTTTTAATCTCTATGATCAGTTAATATTTTCTAAAAAAAATATTCAAGCCAATATTCAAGCCCTTCCAGACCAGCCCATCCCCCCAGCCCCTCCAATTTCACCCCCGTTATCTATCACAGCGTATTGCTTGGATGTATTTGCCAGGGTCACATACCATGCTGAGTCCTTCGGACTGCCTTCAGAAATCTCTTAGTTATTGCCCATCCACTAGAAAGGGGGAAAATATTGCTGTTCTGCATCAGGAGCAGCCATCTCTTTTCCTACTTTCCCATGAAATTACATAAGTAAAGTGGACATTGTTGGCAAGACTGAATGAGTTGCACTATTGCAGCAGATCAGGAGGAGGGACTGAAAACTGATGATGGTGTGTGGGGAGATGTTTGGAGATGGACAGAGTTAGGCTTCTGTAAGTAAATACACACAAGGGGGCCTAGAATGGTTTTAAGCAGATTAGAAGTAGTGTTGTTACAGAGTGACAGAGTCATTGCTCATTCTTTAGTATAGAAAATGACCTGACTTATGTAGCTGGAAGTGATTTCAGTGTTTTCTGGTTGTTGGTTTTCCTGTGGTTTTCTTTCTTTTTTCTTTTTTTTTCCAATTTAAAAACTTACGTGCTATTGTTTGATACAAATATAATGGTTTTAATGTTCTAGTGACCTTTCTAATGGGCAGAATTTTATTACATCCTTTTGAAACACAAATATTAATATACATATTTTGAATAAATCAATTTAAGATCACATTTAATATAGTTCCTATGGGCCAAATTGAGTCTTGTGTAAATTAGTTTAGGCCCATTAATGTTAATGTGAGTTGTTATCTATCACGTTGGTCTAGTACGCAGAATGAAGGCTAGCATATGTGGCATTTCTTTTGTGCTGAGCAGTGCATGTATTATGACAGAACTCTTCATATTAATCCATTTTTATCTTTGAAGGCACATATCCCACAGCAGTTCTGTGGGTTTTGACTGAATAATAGCAAGGGCATTCATCGCAGTCCATTTCTTGCTCTTTACATTGTAGGGGATACCAGAAGCTACTGAATTAGGGGTACAAGGTAGCTGGCATTGGTTAAACAAGGCTACAACAGTGTTTATCCAAAGCCCATCAAATCTAGAGACATTGAATTTCATTGAGGAAATAGTAGTATGTCACAGGGACATGACATAGTAGAAAAGAGAGTGAATGGGAAAAGCAATGCGATGTCCACTCTAGGTCAGTACTGAAAAACAACATCCTAGACATGTCGCTTCTTAAAAATAAAGAGGATAATGTGCTGAAACTTATGATTAATTTTTCATTCAAGATGTTTGACTTCTCTCAGTTCTTTCCCAGCAAATAGTTAGTTCTACATGTATTTTCAAGGGGATAAAGCACATTAAGGGAGTGAATGAGCAGCAAGGGGAGGCACTTTGGATCATGGGAGCTATCTTCCTATTAACAAACACTGTAGTCCAGTAGGAACAGATGTCTAGAGTGAAACTGTTGATGCTGAAGACTTGACCTCCTCTGTGTATGTACTTCGAAGATTTTACATGAGCTCGTTGTCACCTGGTGTTGTGAACAGGACATCCAGAATGATCTGGAACAGATAGGTGTGTGCTACCTGTTTACTTTAATTGGAAGGAAAAGCAGCACAGACACTAGTAGACCCTTCCATTACGCAAATCAAAATACAATTTTAAGAAATTCACTTCAGAAAAACATTCAGAACTGAGCCATCGCTATGGGTGCCCCGTGTCTAGAAGTGTCTGCTTGCTGTTGGCTCTAATACATTCAGCTGTGTTCTGTCAACTGTTTGTGCTTGGCTATCCTGGCTTGGAGAAGTGAGATGACATGTACAGCTGTGGGAGGAATGGAAGCCAATCATGATACTGAGTAGAAGATTTTATGTCTGCCATGCTTTCAGCTTGGTTTCCAAACATGCAAAATAAGGAAAAAGCAGTGAAATCTGCATAAATAGGAGTGAAGTTTTTCTAAAATACTACCAGGGAGAATACCTTTCCATAGCGCTATATATACTTAGGGAAACACAGTAAAAATTGAACATTGCAAACAAAAACTTCGTAAAAATTTAATTCTAATTTCCTTCACTAAGGGGAAGGCAACTTTGTTCACTCTGGATAAGTAGCATTCCACCTGGGAGAAACAGAGCACTGAAGTACTCGATTGTAGCAGCAAGGTCAGTGGTTTGGTCATGCACAGGCACAGGAGCATTTGTTACTGTTGATTAAAATAGTACGTTCCTCCCACATTGACGAGCATGCTTGCTAGCATAGACAACATCAATATTAATTTTGTAAATGTTTATCTCATGTAATGTATATGATTAAGAGTTGTTTGGATGTTTTGTGCTGATTAAACCAAGACCTTTCTATGCCAACAGTCCTGTGGCACTAAATTACGATGAGAAAAACAATATGTGCCAACAGTAGGGGAACACAGGTGAACATAGATACTTTCTCTAGGGTGATAATATTGTTGCTGATGGACTGGTATATGATAAGAAATTTGAGTTATCAAATATCAGTAGTATGTTTTCACTTATCAAGTCTATAAGTGAAATGAAACTTATGACATCTCTGGAATAATTATTTTTTTAAGTTGCACTTTCTGTAAGGTGGTGGATGTTTCCCCCTTGTCAGGTAACATTAAAATTGCACTTTTGAGCTTACATGACAAATGCTGTGAAAAGCTCGCTTTCAGTCAAGTCTTATTTCACACTGAAAATAGCATAGGGAATTTGCAGGTTCTTCAAAATATTAGCTCTTTTTAGGTATCTTGGAAAGTGGAAACTACAGTTGTTGGATCAGACTCACTCTTTGTAAAAGTGATCATTGAAGTTGATGAGAACTGACCTCAATTTCATGGCACTGTCATTAGCCTCTGGTAATCTAGAGATGTAAAAGGATTTGGGAGGTGGGAAATATCTCCCAGTTTTATATATTTCACAGTGATGCAGTATGCACAAATTAGTACGCAAGGATAACATTTTTCTACTTTTCTGCTGAAGTGGTATCTATATAAATTAATTTGATTTACCCTTTTCGCCAAGCAAGTCATGAGGACTTAGGGAGATTGGACTCAGTGATCTCTAGAGGCCCCTTCCAACCCCTACAATTCTGTGATTCTGTGATTCTGTGACTTGTAACTGTCAGCCATGATGAAGACTAATTATCAGCTGTTTTTGAGTGTACACAAATGTTTTGCTGTTCAAGTGAACTACTACCATAAAATAATACTTTGAATTTTTAAGTCATCTCTTGAAAACAAATAAGTTATTCCATTTTTGGGCGAACTATGAAGTAGTCACTGCACGGGCCTGAAATGAGATTTAGGGGTTCTTCTCCTTAGTTTGGCTTGTGGTCTGGACTTTATTTATTTGTAGATATTTAATGTTTGACAAAAATATTGAAATTCTTAAACACAAAGTCCAAGTATGACTGCAAATCCATTCTTACTCTTCTCATTATTAAGGTTTCACAAAATTAATTATGACTTCATTTTGGAGACTATTATTTGCATTGATCATGTTTTTGTAACTAAATTCTTACAACCAGCTGTACCAGCTATTCGTCATGGAGCTTTAGAAAAATAGCTGATTAATTTATTAATCACAGTAGTTACGATACATGTCCATTTTGATTTGCCCCATTTTTTCCATGTAAAAACAGCATGTATGAGTGTGTGTTTGTGTGTGTAATTTTCTTCACCGAAGTGGACAAACTTCCATGCACTATGTGTTTATGGGTAAAATGAAGAAAAACCACAGGATTTGGTAACATCTCTAACACTTTCAAGTATGACCATCTGCAAATGTGACCACACATGATGTATAAATGCATTCATGAATTAAAATTCACCAAATCACTGATTTTTGCCAGCTGCAAGAGCTCCCACCTACCACCCGTTCAACCCAGTGCCATGTGAGTCTCCGTCTTGTGGGCTCTGGCTATTTAGTTCTTTTGGAAGAGCTTTCTGAGAGATGGGGCTGACTCTAGGATTACATCTGCCTTTCTAAGGCCCATTGCAACAGAACCTGTAAGATTGGTGGAGTAAAATAAGTATATCTTTTTAAAACAGCTTTTTGTGTTTACTATTCAGGGTGTTTCCACTGGAGAGTTCATATCAAACTTCGCCTGTAAATTCAGCCTTGTCTGATATTATAGCAGCTCTGCTTTCAGGAAAGCTGTGCTGTGAGTGCTCACAAAGGCAAGCGTGTTGCACCAGATGGTCTTTTCCTGTTCCTGAATGTTTTCATGGTTTTAAATACTATCAGAACTAAAACCCTCTTATCAGCCACCAAAGGGACCGGTATAATTTTGACCATTATAACAAGTAGTCACATAATATAGCGTAACTAATGGAAGGAAACTTTCAAAAAGACCGAAATTTTACTGGATGTTAGGACAGGTGATTAAGGTTAGCTTGTGTCTGTTAGTGCAGGTTCCATTGTAATAATAATAACCTAACTGCTACATGGTCCCTTTCATCTAAAGGATCCCAGAGCGCTATGCAAACCTAGCAAATTGGTATGAAAAACTGTATGGCGATCACTTCATGCATGCCTGGAGTGAAATGCAGCAGCTGTTCGACAGCATACAGTAATATCCCCAAACTGTTCGGAGCAGGCAGAGATGAATGCTAAAAAATCGAAGACAGATTCTTCAAAACTGGGTGTATTAAGGTTAGCTGCTAAAATACCTTTCTAGCAGCTAAATCCCAGTAGTTAGGCCTGGCATTCCCAGGTGAAGAGGGCTGGCATCTATCCTGAAATCCATGAAAGCTGCAGGAAGATCAGTTCTCCAGAAAAAAAATAAGATTAAGATAACCTGAAATCCTGATCTGAGCACTACTAGTAACCTACCACAGAACATAATATCTTCTAGAAGACAATTCATATAACACATTCCTAGAACTGTAATCTTCATGTGAAGTAAACTTCCTCTTTTATGTCTGTGTGAAGCTCTTATTAACAGAAAAAGCATCTTTGCCCAGAAAACACAGGGGCAACACAAATCTCCATGGAACGTGGGGAGTCTCCATGCGGCTGCCACTTTAAGGGATTAAGGGAAGATGATGACGGACAAGAAAAACATTGTTTTCCTCAGATCAAATAGCGTAGGGACGAATAAAAACTTTTTGTTTGATAGTTTGGCTAACGTGCAACACAGCATGAGAGAACAAAGTCAGGAGTGTTCGCTATTTATCCTTACTAGAAGTGGCTGTTGTTACCTAGCAAGTCCCATGGTTACAGTGTGCATCTAGTTTCCAGAACAATTGTTCTGGAGTTTCTGGTCTTTCTTGAACCAATAGTCTCCAGTATCCCGAGAAAATACCGTAGCTGGAGGGATAGGCTAATTTCTCTCTATTGATGACACTCTACTGATTCACAGAAGGAGAATAATTACATTTATTCTACCAATCAGGGAGAGGAACTGCTTCAACTAGATCAGAGACTTCTATCACAGTATTCCCTTCCATTAAAATGTTTTGTAAGACTAACCTTCATTTCCAAGATTGTCACTAAAAGCACCTAAAAGCTAAGCATATTGGAAGTGTCACATAAAACTTTTCAATTTGAAATATTTTTTGTCTAGTTATTATTTCCTTTTTTTTTTTCCCAATGTTCTGTCATTTCTGTTTCAGCAGAAAAAAGTTTCATCAGTTCAGCCTAAAATCAAGAGTAATTCTGGTTGCTTCAGCTTTCCTCACCATTAAAAATGGCTGCACAAAAGGAAGTTCATCCAGATCTAAATGCGAAAGGCTTGACTGTCAGCTGGAGCAGGCAGCCCTTCAGTTGTGCTCCTCCTCCTTACTGGAAAGTTGTCTCAGCATACACAGCAGAAAGCACAGTTCTGTTCCCTGCTTCCCATGCAATCAGGTCTATCCTCATGAGAACAAATATTATGAGTTCTGCCCACCCTCTTTTCTTCAATTCCAGCCTGCTTCCAAGTTGTTTCTTTAGGAACCATAAAGAACTGAGCGGACAAAATGGCTTCTTTATGTGCTGAGCTCCTTCAAATCTCTGTTCCCTGAAAGCTTAGAAAGAGGGCGAGCACCTGAAACTTGTTCTACAACATCTACAAGGTTCTTGGAGACTTCTGTGAAACAGTTCTCTGTCTTACTGCATGTCCAAGTAAGGATGGAGGGAATGCTTTCTGTATTCCAGTGTTGGTGCCAGAGCTAAAGGGATAATTGAAGCTTCCAGCCCTGCACGCAGAAGGACACATGGCCAGGGTCCAGCTGGTTGGTTCATCTGAAGGAGTCCGAGCTCTCACGAGGATTGGAGGACACACATGAAAGAGTACAGGTCTGGTGTGTGGTGGGAGAAAGTGCTGGACTGCCCAGAGCTGTTTGTCATAAAGTTTAGTTGTCTCTGTCTGACTGATGGTAACTAAGGGACAGAGCCTAATCTGAAAAGTGTATTGGTGTGTGTCTTGAAAAATACACTGCAATGAGGGAGTGTATTTATCAGTATATTCTTCACTGCTCACCCTACATTTGATCCGAGTCCAGCTTAAACTCTGAGATGATCTAACTAATAAAGATCTGATTATAATTAGTCTAGAATTAGTGAAATAGTTACAAAGCAGGGGAGCAGTTAACGGTTTGGTTTACTGATTTATCTTCCTGCAAAATCAATTCTGCATTCTTCTTATTAACAAAATGTTCACTTGTAATCAACAGTAACTAGTGTCAGCAACATAGTACTTGAAAGAATATTTTACTGGCAAAAACAAGGGTAAACTTTAGAAATGCTGCATTTTGATGTAAATAAAACATTCCCTTAATAATTGATCAGTAGTTGATGAGAGAAATGCACCTTACACATTAAATGCCTTGACTGACAGAGCAGATAGGTTCACTACTATGAATTTATCCTAAATCACTTAATATTTTCAGTCAGTTAACATGGAACTTTCTGTGTGCAAAAACAGTTAATGATCCTTTACGACGCATTTTAACACAGTATTTAAAGGCAAAAGAATACAACAATAGTATCATGAGATGTATTTTTACATGCACATCTCAGTTCAGCTTTTTGTAAAATTTCAAATACATAGTGCCATTTGAAGTACTGTAAAATATTTTATCAGGGACATGCTTTAGCAAACATTTTGTCACCCAGAGCTGCAGCTGTAATTCTTAGAGAATATTAACACACAGGCTCTATTCTCAAGCCTGGGAGAGTGTCATCCTGACCTCTGTTTACTGCTATTAAACACAGAAGATTTACTTTGAAGCATTCATTTAAGGAGGTGAGTTATTATTCTTTTGCTTGACCTTAGCCTATGGCATATATATCATGAGGTTCCGTAAGACCATCATGAACAAGATCATTGGTTTGCCAAACCATAACAACAATACTAGATTAATTTAAAAACTGAGAACATGCATTATTGCTTATACACTCATCGCCTGCCAGCTAAATAATTGTCTATATATGCTGAAAAAAAGATATACTTAAAACTTTTCATTATGTATACGGTGATGCCTAGTACAACTACCTTGAAATGAATCTTGATGTTGAAGTTAACGTTATGTGAGCTACTGCTTATATTTATTACTGGAAAAACATTATTTTTAAAAGCATATGAAAAAATAGTTTTCAAGCTGTTTCCTTAATGAACTGGAAATAGTAACCCTGTCAAATGTAATAAAAAAATAGTGTTATAAGGCTATGGCATCTATTTATTACTGGAGAACAAAAGCCTTCATCCATTTCCTTTAGAGAATGACATTTTTGTAATTCGCTGCCCATTTCATTTGTTCTAAAAGGACTTCGTAGGTTGACAAATATCCCACAGAAATGGCTTCTGATGCTTGATAGGATAATGCGCAGCCCCTTAGGACAAGGGCAAAGGCAGCAAACTTATCATCCTTTAGTTTAGCTTAGCATGGGTCAGTAACAGAGCCAGAGGTGACAGAAGATGTTAAAGTGTGGGAAGCAAGAACTAAGAGCTGTAGGAGGGTAGTTTTTGTAGTTTATCCTTTCTTTCACCATGACGCTGCAGAGACAGCTTGAATCACATTGTTGATTTGGTTCACTGCACGCCACACTAACTGCTCCAGTAGAAGGAAAAAAACACTTACGGGTCATTTTCCCCAATAGTGTGTGACATTTCAGCACTTATCCTATAGGAGGAGGAAACACGTTTAATATTTTAGCTTGAAGTTCATATTTTAAAGATGCATTAACACACTTGGAGATCTGATGTGATAAACCCGAAGATTATTGTAGTTCTAGCAACGTGAGGATTTTAGAGAAAATGTTCTGCCTGTTAAATTGTCCTCTATATTTTGTTCCGAATCTTTTCTCCAGCAAAGCAGAGTAAGAATGAGCATTTGGCTCCTGTGGAGTGCACATTTTAACAACAAACTAGACTTTAAAACCGTGATAATGGCTTTCATTCATCAAGGGCTGAAAACCATTTTAGAAGTGTCATTTCAGAAACATGTTTAACTGAGTTAGGTCTTCCTCAGAAGTAAATGATTACTCTTCAGTCATAGATCTTATAAACTTTGGGGCTGATCTAGTTTTTCTGCTAAAGCCAACTGGAATGATTGAATATAATGAGCAAACGTATGTCCTCCTCCTAAAATCTGTGGCCAGTCTTGTACTAACTGGCCTAGCCACCCCTGTGAAACATTATTTCACTGTCAGGTTCCTTAGTTGCTATTCAGTACACTGGAGTAATAAGAAAAATTCTTATTATAGGTTCCTGATTTAAAAAAAAGGATTTTCACAAACTGCATGCAAATACACTTTTACTCATAAGGAAGAACTCATACACCCATAAATCAATTCTAATTGTTTTGGATGAAGATGTACGGAATTATAAAGTACTATGAACCCACGTGACCTCTCCGATGAACAAAATCTTGTGCTTTGATTTTTGGACACTAGAACAGAAATGGTCTCAGCCAGTTTATTCACCAGTTCAGATATACTTTGCTTGAACTGATGAACATCTGCCTAGGATGCAAACTCCCATTGAAATACCTGAACCTTGTCCTGGGAGAATGGGATTTGAGATGTTCTAAAAAAGTATGTCCTGATTAACTGTGTTTTATGTTTGTAAGTAACAGGAACATCTCTGATAACACCCATAAACTTATTCTAAACTTATGAAAGCTTATGATAACTTCTCTTCTAGATTTGTCTCTAAAAGCTCATTTGTGCTAAAAGGAAGAAATTTTGATAACTTTTGCACTGGTGGAGGGGCAAACTTTTTTTATATTTTTATATTTCTGCTGCAAGAAATAAACAGTGCCCATTCTTTATGTGTTACCCGGAGAGTACAGCCTACAAACATTCCTTGCCTGCCCCAGACACGCCCACTACATATTAATTACAGAAGCTGTGTCCACTGCAATAGTAGCTCTGGTTGGATCAGACTTGTTTTACAAAGAAAGTGGAATAATTTGTTGGTGTAATGTATGATCTGAATTAATGTATTTTTAAGAATCAAATTATCCTGATGTGAGAGCCCCTAACGGGACTGATACAGTGGAGAAGGACTGAAAGTTTTGACATGGTTTAATGAGCTGTATGCTAACTCCACCTGAGTAATTAACAGTCTTGACAGTCCTTTTGAACAGAGATATTCTCTGTAAGGATGTTTAATGCTCTGAGTATCATCAGTGCAAAAGCCAGGACAGAGGCATGTCTGACTGGGGATTTTTTGTCAGAGCAGTTTTACCTATGTATCTTTTTTTCTCTTATTAGTCATTAAGGCCAATATTTCAGAAGCAGTACTTAATTTTTCCGTACTTTCATTTCTGAGTGCCCAGTTTCTCACAAACTGTAGAGACTCCTGTTCCTTAAAAATGAAAATATGGATGCAAAGTGGCCCCGTCCAACACATCAGTGTGCAAATGCTCTTCTGCATGTAAAAGATAAAAGATTCTGTGGTAAGAAATTTCAATGCAGGCTTTGTTGTAATTGTTAGTATCTGCTAACATGCATATCATCTTATAACTCATTCTTTTAGAATTAGAAGAAATTGTTTTGAACCCAGAAACAAAGAGATGATAATATGATTAAATGCAGAGGCCACATCACTATTACCTTCTTTTCTTAACCCAAGCAGTACTCTGAAATAACAGAGCAGAAGTATTCTATAGAGGTTTGTAATGAATATTAATCTTGGAAAGACCACTAACAATAGATAAATGTCAAATCCTCAGTCCCTCAAAATTCCCATCTTCCAGGTAGCAAATCCCTGACCAGTTCTTCTCCATGCCAGGAGGAGAAGTGAAGGAAGTGATGAACATTAAGAAAGGCCTTTTTTTTTTTTCTATATTATATTTTTTCCTATATTTCCTGTCTTATTTTTCTCTTTGCTGTAATTTTTGTGAGCTAAAATTCTTGATCAGTTGTATTCATATATCATGAAAATCTGTACATGTTGATGGCTGTAACTTTTCTACTTAACAGATTTTACTCCTCACTATGCCTGTCACTGGTTTGAGCAATCTGTGTGTAATTGATTTCTTCAGTAAAACAGATAACATTTGCTTAAAGCTCCTCTGATGGCTTTACAACATCTACATTAGCAACAGCGCATCCATTTTCACTGGCATTCTAGCAAAATATAATTATTATATTTCCATCTAGGACAAAAAGATGAAAAAGTGAGTGGGGAGAGTCAGTACTGCTTTCTCCCCAAGTTCAGCACTGCGGGGGTGTCAGATAGTTCAGCCCTCACCATGGTCACATGAAATCACTGCTAAAGCTGTCCCTTGCTCTGGCCCTGCACCAGGGATTTTTCTGTTCAGTGATTTAATACTGGAACTGATGATATTTCTGACTTAGGAATAAATAAGCCTTTGATTTTCTTGCAGGTAAATTGGCTTATTTTTAACTACAGCAGAAACTTGTCCCTAAACATAAGTAGGTAGGTAGGTAGGTAGGTAGGTAGGTAGGTAGGTAGGTAGATAGATAGATAGATAGATAGATAGATAGATAGATAGATAGATAGATAGATAGATAGGACAGTATTTTTGTTGCACACTGTTAGATTATGACTTTTATATGTTCTACTTCAGATAATTAAAACAAAATAAAATATAAAACCATCTCTCAGGAAAATTTTTTTTTTGCCTGGGAAGGACATAAGAGAGTGGAAATAAGACAGATGCATGGAGAAACTTAATTGTACCATGCAGAGCAGGCTCCAGGGACTGCAGCATGGCCTCTCTCCTCCTCTCTTCAGTAGTCTGTGGATTGCAATTAGGCATCAGTGTACTGGACAGTGAATGTTTCCTATGGAGGAAGAAAAGGCTGCACACCAGAATTTTTAAGTGGTTTGATTATTATATCCAAAGCAACCACTGTAGATGGATTCCTAAAACAATGAACTTCCTTAGTTTTATGAATAAATAATACGTAAGGATAAGCAGATACCTGTGAAGGATTTCAGTGACAAGACAGCTGAGGCTTTAACAGTGCACAAGCTGTATCTCTTTGGTTACAATCTGCAAGTATTCAGAGAGGTAGTAAACAAGGTTCCCCTCCCTTTTCCTTGGAAATATGAAGTAAGGAAAAGCCTCTCTTTCTGATCTTCTCTCTGTCCCTAAATAGTGAGCATACGAGTGTGGAAGGAAGGTTGTTCTCATCAGCTACAGAATAAAAAGCTCATGAAAAACAATACTACTCTATCTGACCTGGCACTGAGGAACACAGTTAGTGGCTATGGTGGCGATGGGTTGATGGTTGGATTAGATAATCTTAGTGGTTTTTTCCAACCTTAATGATTCTGTGATTCTATAATCAAGGACAACAGCACAGAAATGAATACTTAAGTTAGTCACAGGTGTGAATATTTTTCTAGACTGGGGGCCAGAGTACTAAGCACCTTATGAGATCTGTCCTCAGGTGAATGCTTGGGGGATGGCCACCTGAAAATGAGTTCTACCACACAGCCTGGTACTAGTGTTTCACTGCGCTTCTGACACCACATGTTCTCAGCCTGGGTTGTCCCCCAGTTATGGCAGGAGGGAGGCAGTTGCTGTACATGTTCATGTGTGAAGAATAAATACTTGCAGCTCAGGTACTATCCTGAGGAGACACCTTCACTTCTCCTCCTGCTTTTCCTTCTTCTTTTTTTTCTAATCTGAGCTTTCTCTACTCAGATGTGTTTTAAGTGAGAGGAAAAATGTGTGCTCCAAGCCCGTGAAGTGATTATTACTCAAAACTAAGACGGCAGGAGAGACTGAGGGTTCTGAGCAAGCTGAATAAATCAAATATGCGGAATGCTAGAATAAAGAAATGTGTGTTTCATGTTGATGTTGCAAAACTGGACTGCAAAATGTAGATCCCAGCTGAGTTCCGACTCACATATATTGTAGGTGCACTTTAAGGCAGAGCTACCTTTCATTTTCACAGCACAAACATGTCTGATAAAAACACTTGGAAAATTCACTGGATTGATAAGTAAAAGACAGAGATACTGCAGCACTGAATATTTTAAATTTTATTTCTTCTGACATATTTAACTGATCATTTTCAAAATTATAAGCAAAGTCCATGCTGATAAAAACGTTAATACTGTACATTAAATAGTAATCTTTTTCTTCTTTCATTGAAACAATGACTGATGTGATTCAGCTCAAAACAATTTTGCATCCTGAACAACTTCATAAGGAAATGTTATAGGCTGGTTTAAGATGACAGTACTGCGGGTTTTTTTCCTTTCAGCTTGCAGAAGGTGCTAAAACAGTGATCCTCAGCTGTGAGGATCTCAAAACCTCTTGCTCAGAATTAAGATTCATGGCAGTTTAGTGAGAGCAGAAAAGATCTCTATGTGAGAGGCAGCTGATATTTTTCTCCCACCACAGACCTTGATTTCAAAACTCTGATTTCAGAAGTGGGAAAACTGAAGCCCAAAGTGCTTAAGGGGAAAACTTAAAAGCACTTATTTGGCCTAGATTCAACAGTGTTAAACTAGTGTAGATACTCGGGCACCTAAATACCACCAACTCTCAAAGACTTTCATATTATGAGCTCTGAAAAATTAGAATATGCAGATTTGATCATATTGCCCCTTTGGCAAGGAGGATCCAGGCTGAAAGTGTGTGAGGGGGAGAAGATGGCCAAGATCTGATCTAAACACATCAGTGTAACTAAAGACGCATTTTAAAACTGATTTAATTATATCTGTTAAAAAACTTGGCACATCTCTCTTAGTTCATTTAGCTTCTACTGATTTAACTAGAAACTGCAGTCTTACAGGGTTTGGAGCTGTTTAGTAGGGAACCTGACTGCCTTCTCCTTGATTTTTAGCGGATTGCTAAAATGATGCCTGCTGGACCATTGGAGCTGTTGCTCAATGAGCCAGGCAAGACTCCCTTACACCTCCTTCTTCTCCTTGAAGTGTGTCTGGTATTGGGCTTGCCATTGCTTTATGGTCATGCCAGCAGAAAGTAAGCAGCAATCTTCTTCCTATGCAGTGTGGGAAGGAAGGACTGAGAGCCTTTACCATGATCCCATATATGACAGACCTCAATATTACTACTGCTCAAGAATGGCTGAAATGTTTACTTCAAAAAATAAGGGATACTTATTTGCTTGAGGACCACCGAGCCACACCACAGATCAGTGTGGACTTTCTGGCTGAAAGCTGGTTCTTGTTTTGTTTTGGTTCTGTGCCATATTATCTGCCACTCACTCACAAGTCTTTGTATTAGCCTTTAGCAGCATCCCTCAATCAACAAAATGTACAAGTTGAAAGTGTGGTCCATCTTGCAAGCTTCTCATCCTTGCTCTGTGTTTTTAAAGGGTATGAGCAGAAAGTGTGAATGTAAGTAAGTCATCAATTCTTAAGGACGATGGATTGTAATATATGTTGTCTATCATAAAGCAAGAAAAAATTGCAGCATCATATTTGAAAATAACCTGCCATTATGACCACAGACACACTTAAAAAGCGTGTTTAAAATAGTTCTTTTCTCACTGTTAACAGACTGAGGCTGGAACAATCAATGTGTACTTTAATCCGCAGAGCCAGTTTTGTAATGGATAGCTGCTATCACATTTTTGACTCTTATCCCTAAATGGCTTACACAAATCACAGCTAAGGATAGACGCCGTGTATGTTAACTTGCACCTGACTCTTACTGCTAAAGAAACACCTTTACTTAAATTTATGGAGCAAAGCTGTCTCATTTTGCCTCTGGCTCCCTGTGCCAGAAATAGCTGTCTCTTTTCTTTTCAAAGATGGGGAAAGAGGCTGAAATATACACGACAGCTTGTTTAAGTGGGACTTCAAATGAGTTTGAGGTGATATTCTCAGTTTTGATGGAGCTTTGTTCATTTTATAAATTTATTAAAATCCTTAGGCATCAGTATTCAATTGCTAAATTCTTTCATGAAACTAAAATTGCTCCAGACACAGATGTTTAACCTCACCCTCCTCATTGAGACATTCAAGAAACATCTTTTTTTAGTCTCTCAGTTTTATCAGTCCATGAAAAAACATGGATATTGATGTTCAAAACCAGTTCTGAGGGTTTGTAGATGGAGAGTATTTGCTGTTGGAGAAATAAAAGTTACTTAGGTCTGGATGGTGTGAGGCTTCTTTTGTATGAAATCTCCAACTAATAATGTCTTCTTTCCTTTTCCACTCCTTTTTAGGAGTTATTCTATGGATCCCTTATATCCTGCATCTCCTTTGTACTTTCCAGGAATATCCTAAATTGGAAAGTGCTAAGCTATTCACCATTCACATACTGAGCTGATATAAAAAATTATGCAGCAGAATCAGGAATAAATTTTATTTTATTGTTTTATTTTTCCCCAATGCCTAATATGTTTATTCTTTTTTTTTCTATATTTGGTAAGGCATCTTTTATTTGCTATGTATTCTTCCAAAAAAGCCCTAAGTAATGTCTGTGATGCTAGGATCTCTTGGTAGTGTTACCTTGTCCTCTCTTATGTCACAGTCCTTATTCTCATCATTCACTCTTCATTTCCTCTCAACTGTTGCATCTTCTGTTTTCAAAGTTGGGACTGACATGTAATGTGTTTTTTGGTATCTCATCAAATTGGGCTCTTAGCCTTAGATAGGAAAGATATATTAATATTAAGTAACAATAATAGAATTTTGAAGTTTGACAGTTCAGCCACTTTTGAATTATCCCCACAGGGAGAGAAAAAAAGCCATAACTAGATTTTTTTTACTCTGTTGTTCAGAGAAGTTAAGGGAATGAGGATTACTTTTTAATCTCCTCATAAATCCAAAATGGTTGAAAGAATTTTGCTCAAACTTTTTAAAAAATCACTTTGGGAACAAGTCAAAGAATGCTTTTTAATAGTAACCATGTAATTTACTGTAAAGAGGTTGACAACTGAATTGAGAAATGGAATTAAATTTAAAAATATGTTTGAGCACACTATCCTTCTCTGCAACAAGAAAAAATTCTTTAATAGCATGTGTCCAATCTTTCACTTAAAAAGGCAGCTAGTGTCGAACCTGCTATTTTCTTGATCAATGAAAACAGTTTTCTGCTGTTGAACTGATAATAGGCTTTTATTAGTCTAACATGAAGACATCTTCACCAAATCTATCAAGAATCCAGTTTGTAAGTGGAGTATACAAGTTATCTACTGGCACTTTTCCCAGAAAACTGATTTATCATTTCAGCAACAAATAGCAACTACTACTGCTTAATCGAGCAATATTTGTGAAATGTCATTTTAATGGAGACACGTTCAGTCAGTGTCAAGTGACTTAAGTGATGTTCTAAGTGTGAAATTAGATGCTGAGATTCCTATTGATCACTGAACGCATTTCAGCTCTGGTATTTCAAGATGGAAGACATTTAACTGTAAAAAGAAATAAATATATCAGGCAGAATTTACTTGAGTTAAACTCTGAAATCTGGCTTTAAGTAAAGGTATGTGTCACAGTGTAGAACTAAAGTCTCTGTTTAGCACTCTGTAATTGATACAGGACTTTTTCTGATTTGGGGTTGGGTTATTTTGTGTGTGGTTTTTTGTTCTGCTTGTTTCTTCTTTTTTTTCTTTTTTATTGAGATTAATGTTAAGGAGAAAAAGTGATTGAAACATACTGAAGTTTGTGCTACAGTAAATTAGCTGATCTCCTGTCATCTTAGAAATTTGTGAGTCTGCTCAGCTAAGAATGCTACATGAACCCACCTCTGCATGGCCACACAGCCAGCTGTCTGACCTCAGTTTAGGGTAACCATGGTATACCATGGACTCTTCTATGCTTTGATGTATCAGTGCTCACTTATTATACACTCTGACATACCAGTTCTAACTGCTCTGAAGGTACAAAGTTAAGAATCTTTCATGAATGTTTCTAGCACTTTGATTCCACAAGGAATCAATGTCTTTAACATAACCACCTCCTTAAGGATAAGAAAATGTTATGCTCATAATGTTAATCATGCAATGGAAAAGATCAGGAAGCTTCTTATGCAAGCAGTTAGAATTAGGCACACAAATACTTAGGTAATATATTTTGAAAAAAGTATATGCATGTTATTAGTTTTAAAAAAGTACAGGATTAAAATGTTATCTTTTTTCTGTGTTTTAAAATTACTTTAAAGGCAGCAGTCTTCTATGAAGATGTCATTAACAAAACTGTTATTAAGTAATTCTGTAAAATTTGTGTCATAGATTATCTCAGTAGAATATTTAATGTTTTGGGATTTCCCTGCTCCTAATGCTCACAGGTATATATGTTAAGATGAATGAAGCTTAATTTTCTAAGAATTTAGGTTAATGCCACTACTGTATTTTCCACAGTTACAATAGAACTAGTAACACAAACAAATGTATTGCTGAGCATTACATTGTGAGGCAGAATCCTAATGCTGTGATCTTACAAGCTAACTTGATGAAATATAATGCTGCACAAACTGTGAACATATTGAGATAGATAAAACCAAATTGTACCCTCATCTTATTATCTTAGGACTTCCTGAGGAGACCCTGCTAAATTAAAAAGGCCTATCAAAACACCAAAAGTGATCTCTTTTAAAGCCCTTCTATAGTGTTAATGTGAGTGAGAAAATCTCTTGACCACAATGACTGATCTTAACAATCAAGTCCATAGTGTTCAGTTTGAGTCCTTTGCGTTGGAAGATGTATATTTTACATCTAGGCATGTTAAATAAGTTGAAGCATGAACAAACATGGTTAAACTGTTTTATGAAATTTTACTGGGTGAGAAGAGTTGGCTATTGCCTTGAGCTATGAAATAGGGTCCTTTCATGTTATTTCTAAGACTGGTCTGGAACTCAGTTTTGTGCTGCTATAACATTTTCTATAAAATATATGTTTAATTACCAGCTGACTAGCCCAGTTTTGTTCCCTGGGAATATCATGCAGCAAGTTTGCTTTGATTACTCAAAGTGACTCAGTCTTGGATGACGGGAGAGCATTGCATGTCATCTACATTACCAAACACTCAGTGTAGTGTCCTACATCATTCTTTTATGTAGATTAAGACATTCTGATCTAGATAGATGGACTATGAGAGGTATAAAAAACAGGCTGTATCTCTACGCTCACAGTACATGAGTTCTTCAAGGGTCTGTTCTGGGACCTATCCTTTTCAGTGTTTTTTCAATGATGAACTGTGGTCAAAATGACAGACTGCACTCTTGTCAAGCCTGCACACAGCAGCAACTGGGGGAGTAAGTTGATCTGCTCTTCTGTTCTAGAGCAAGGTGTCTTTGAATGGACTGGCTGTAACCTTGAAAGTAAAAGATTCTAACTCCCTGCTTAGGATATTGTCGATGGCTCACTGATAGTTGAATAGACTCTTGATTGTTGTTTATTGCAATATTTCACCTCCATGCTCTAGGTGTTAGAAGGTACCCTGAAAGAGCGAGGAAATAAATTAAGAAGGATGATGATGACTTATTTATGAAGAGAAAGACTCTGCCTTTGGCTTTCCTATTGATAAGTTGTTTCGTATCTATATGCTCAGAACTAGCCTGAACAAAAGGATGAGATGTGAATTTATTGTTCTGTCTTCCAGGTTGGGTTGATAGGAACAACTAGCAGTTCCTTTTTAGTCTGTTCTTCTTTCTTACAGAAGCAATTAACTTACTGGGATTATCAGTGTATTAACATCTATCAGATTTGCTGCTATCATATGGAACTACAATAGTGATCTCTCCTCTCCTGACTTTTTGTGACAAATTATTATTTGTGGCCTTGATTTACTCAAATAAGAAAAATAAAACACATGTCCCCACTGATTACATGGAGAAATTTAGGCACTTATTAATGAGAGTTGGTGCACTGGTGCTCTAAAATTTGATACATGATAAATGCCTAACTTGGGTGAAACTGATCCCACCCTTAGTCATTGTCTCACTCCAATTTATAGGAGGGAGATGAGGTTCTTTTAATGTATGTACACCCGACGTGAGATTAAGAAACAACGGTTCAAATGTTGGTCCGACCAGTTTATTACAAATCTTAGTCAGGGAGATGGGAAAGAGGAGGACGGACGCTATTACGAATTAAGGTGATGGGGAAGGGAAGGCGGGCGATAGGAAAGATAGGAAATAGAAGCAAGGAGTCTTTATAGGAAGCAAGAGGGAGATAGTCACCACCATGGATCCAGCGAGGTTCGTAGCTCAGTCATTGATCTTCAGTAGCGGTGGGTCATCAGGCATTGTTGTTCTGTTGATGACGACGACGACGACAATGATGATGATGACTTTTCGATGGTAGTACAAACATATTTATAAGTCCAAAGTGGTTGAGTCAGCTTTCTTTGGAGTGACAGCTCAAAACCAAAGTGGTTGAGTCAGCTGTCCTTGGAGTGGCAGCTCCTGGCTCTGGGATCTCAGATAAGAGGGAGCAGGGATGCCCATCTGCATCCTGTTTTTCACAGGACACGATGGTACCATTCCCCAATTTTCCCACACCAAACTGGAGCTATTTAGTCACAGGCCAGATCTTCCACCAGTAAACACTCCTGAGCACTCTCTTCCGGAGGCAAACGGCCCTGGAGGAAGGTGCTTTCAAATGTCCACAAAGAGATGCTGATTTTCACACAGTAGCACCCATCACTTGCCTTCTCAATAAATCAGTTCGGGTCTTATCACAAGAAACACCTCAGGAAGCAAGCTTTGAGCCAGAAAAACAAAGAAGGATTCTCACAGTCATTAATAGATTATAATGATATTCATTTTACAGAAAAGCTCACTTAGAGAGTATGGGAGTCAAAGGGACATGGCCAACCTCTTTTCAGCAGTCTGTGGGGACAGAACAAGGGGAAATGGCCATAAACTGGAGCATAGGGAGTTCCACACCAATATGTGAAGGAACTTTTTCACAGTAAGGGTGATAGAGCACTGGAACAGGCTACCCAGGGAGGTTGTGGATTCTCCTTCTCGGGAGATATTCAAGACCTGCCTGGACACCTACCTGGGCAGCCTGTTGTAGGGAGACTGCTTTGAAGGGGTTTAGACTCGATGATCTCTTGAGGTCCTTTCCAACCTGTACAGTTCTGTGATTCTGTGATTCTGTGTCTCTCATTCAAGGCAACTGAAGTCAGGTGGAGTCTTTCCACTGGTTTCTAGGGGCTAGATTGCCTCCCAGGTGGGATGGTAATCCAGGAGATGGAAGAAGAGTCACACAGCAACTGCAGGTCACAGAAAAAGAGAGGTGAATTGTCCTGTTGTTTCTTGGGATTTTCTGCCTAAGTGATTCTCAGCATAACATATATACTCTGAAGCTAGTCTGTCGATATCATGAATCCATTTGGCGTTCACTGTAATGGCTGCAATCATCAGTCCGATTAGTATTCATATAGATATCGATAATGTTCCATTACAATTTATTATTAGTTAATGAACACCTATATTAGACTCATACTACACTCATTTTAAAAAATACTTATAAGGGCTAGCCATGAAATTCAGTGGCAGCCAAGTTCTGTGCCTCAAATTAATTCTCGACTTCCTGCAAGCCTTCCTGCTGGGAGTGGAAATCTTCATCCCTGTAAGATTGCTGCTAGATGGTGGAGAGCCTACAGCTCTGCTTTGGGGCCAAAAGTGGTATAAAGCCCACTCAGATTTTGCCTTGGGTTCTTTGCTCAGTCGCACAGTGCCAGCCCAATAGCCCTGTCTCTGCATGCAGTGAGGCAGATGAGGGAGCTGTTTTCCAGGAGAAGAGACCAGCAGGACATTCATATTGTGCAAGCAGTTCTCCCAGGCACAACTGAGATGCAAGCTGTTCTGCTCACTCCATATCCAGCCCAGGTCTGGCTGCCATGCCCTTGCTGTTGTAGGAGTCAGGCTGTCACTCCAGTAAAGAAAGCTGCCTCCAAAAAAAGTTGCTGTATTTTCCCTAATCACAGAGCTACCTGACTAATAGCAGACTTTTTTTCTCAAAGAAAGCAAAGATCTCACAAGTCAGGTGCTCAGCACTCCTTAGCCTTTGAGTGATGATCTGACAGCTGTCCTTCTGCTAGAGCTTGAAAACAAATAACAGAAGGCACATTTCTTGATTGTTTTTATAAATAAACCCTCAATTCAGATTCACTACCCTGTATTTATTTGTTCTTCGTTTATTTATTTTTGTTTAGGATTTTTTTTTTTGTCCTGAGCATCTATATTTCTGTTCATTGGACTCTTGCAGAGTCTGTTTCTGGCAGCATTTCTAAATGGAAGTATAGTCAGCAAATTGTCAAAAAGATGCATATTTAATTTGTATCAAAATGAATTGGAGAATAAGATGTGATGTTTACATATCACTCCTGACACACAAATTGTGGTGTGTATATCTCCTAATACTGCATACAAATAATTTTGCATGAAATTATTAATGCTCAGAAATTATGACAGTGAAAATATCAGTGATTTGGTCAGGACTGACTCTCTCTGAGCTCAGTTGTTCTGCACTTCTAGTTGCAGCTTTGCTTTGCTTCCACCACATCAGGTACTGAGTACCTCTAGCTGAAATTCATGCTTTTCAGAGGCTTAGTTATCTCCAGGGGAGGTCCTACCAGCTCCTTCTGTTCCCTAGTATCCCCTTCTGTACTCTGTTTACTCATATACAGCAGTGTTGTTCCAGCTGTTAACTATTTACTGTGGTTTAGCATCATGATTTTATCCTTTTGAGCATGTCTGCATTTGCCTTTGAACTATTTCTGCCCTTCATTTCTCAATGAAAACAATTAAATGCTCCTATGTACCTTCGCTGCCAAAACTCCCTTCAGATCAGTAGAATCATAGAATCATAGAATCCTTAGGGTTGGAAGTGACCACTGAAGGCCATCTAGTCCAGCTCCCTTGCAATGAACACAGACATCCACAGCCAGATCAGGTTGTCCAGGGCCTTATCCAGCCTTGCACTGAAAGTATCCAGGGGTGAGGCATCAATCACATCACTAGGCAACTGTTCCAGTGCTTGTCATCCACACTGTAAAAGATTTTTGCCTTATATCTAACCTAAATCTACCCTCTTTGATCTTGAAACCATCTCCTCTTGTTCTATCGCCACAGACCCTGCTAAAGAGTCTTTCCCCTTCTTTAGCAGGGTCTGTGATGATAGAACAAGGGGAAAATAGGTTTTGTACGCTTAGAATAATGTATACCTGTTAGCCCATCCTCTTGCTCTACCTTTTTCACTATTTTCTCCTTACTTTTCAGTTCTAAGGTTTGACATTTTGTTAATGAATGATGTGTCCAACTTCTTTAACCACAATTGTTGGAGCATTTCCCCTTGTTTTTCTCCAAAAAAATTTTCCCAGATCCCATCTGTTTAAAACATAACTTCTCATTTCTCTCTGGGTTATCATCCTGGCCATACCAGTTATCTCCATCTCTACTGTTCAGTAAAATGTAAGCTGCCTTCCAGGTGGTTCAGAATCCTCACTTCTAAGTCAGTTATCTATCTCCCACTGTCTTTTCTTTGCCACCTGCATTCCTCCTTACTTGTGTTTCAGCCACCTCTGTTCTTTCCATGCCTTCTTACACCATGGAATAACACCTCAGAGCAGATCCTCAAGGCTGCAACTCAAATTCCAGATTCTGATATGTCCTGTAATACCAACCAAAAGTCTTTAGACATTGAGGTAAATGCAATTTGAAATTTGTTGTGAATTAGCAGGGGAAGATATAACATTGTTGTCTTTATATTATGACTCATCGTGATACCACCTCAGAAGGAAACTTCTTTGTTTAAGTGATCATGTCTCCATCAGACATTTGGACAGCACTGTAGGTGCCAATGGAATACAATAGCAATGGTAATAATAACAATACCCAGAAAACTTCACTGAAAACCTCAGGTGTCCCTTGAGTTAGATATTGATCCAAAAGGATTGCTGTGTCATGCACTTACATGAAAGGCCAGATTTAAATCCTCTGAAAAGCCACAGAAGAACTCACATTACATTTCCAAAAAGAAGCTTGATTAAATGCGAATTTAGTTTAAGGTCTGAAGGGTACATATTTAAAACACATGGGATCTTTTAATCAAACCTTGGACCCTTTTGTATGGTTGAATCCTTGTTTTTTTGTTAGGTGCGATTGACACATATTTTTCACTGGTGCATTGTGATTTAACACCATGTAACCATAATCCTTACATGCAAATGATTAATTACAAAACTTATTTTTTTTAAGGATGTATCACATTTCCTCCACTTCCATCTCTATTTAGATGGCATTCTAAAAGCTTAACTCCTTTCATTCTTTAATTTTTTGCTCAAGATATGTCAGAAGATGTAATAATTTATAAACAGTTTTGCTTTTGGTTTTAAACAGATAACTGTTTTTTCTAAAACAGTTTTTCTAAAATATTATGGCATTAAGTCCATAGCAACTTTAAACATTTCAGTGTTTGCTTCAAGGCATGAGGAGACAGTGACACAGCTCATTTCCTCTGCTGAGCTCTTTTTGCTGCCTTGTACAACACTTATTTCAAAGCACGCCACAGCTTAGAACTGTCGTGATCCCCATTAATATAAAATCATTGACCTCTGCTCCCGCTGGTGCGACTAAATTACATTCTGCTGCTCAGCAGCAGCCACATATGGGGCCAGCTCTTTTAGTCATGGCCAGGTGCCTTGATGGCAGTGCAGCCCCTCCTACACGCAGGGCTTTTCCTTTAATGAGGATTATGCACCTTCAAAGATCGAGGAAACCCACTCCTGGGATGGCAGCATTTCTAATGGCATCTGCTCTTATTGCAGACAGTAACTCAGTATTGCAGGAAGCTGGGGAGAGCTGCCCTGTTTTTCACGCAGTGAGAGACTGGGAGTGCTGTGTTCTCCCTCTACTTGTGCAAGCATAGCATCGATATCACATTTTTATGAAGTCCTGTAGTGTTAAAACAGTATCCCCTATCGTGTCAAAGCCTGGGTGGGATGCCCTCCCCCTCCACTCTCCCCCCTGTTCGTGCTACACCAAAATAAAGCACACCCAGCATAGTTTTACAGTCTGCACATTACCATGTTCTTGAAAAGAAAAAGGAAAAGATTTTATAGGACTGATCAGGATTGACGCAGTTTGAGGTTGGTCAGCTTTTCTCACTGTGTGGTCTTTCTTGCTCTTTTCCTCTGACCCTTCTCCCCTACCCCACCCCCTGAGACACAGCATTGTGAGCCATAGTACACTTCTGCCTCTGAACTCTGTGCACTGCAAACGGGCTTGAGCAGCAAGTTTGTATACCAGATCTTCCTAAACATGGAGGTGTTCCAAATGGAGAAGTTTCATGTCTTGTAGTGAGATACAGGCTGGATTCCTGATGTCTAAAATAACGTTTGAAACATCACTGGAAGATACCCATGCTCATTTTGAGTTCAATCCTGCCGAATGTTATTAATGACATTAAGCTTCTGATGATGTCAAAGTGAATTAACATTGCTCAGCTCTTTTCTGCTAGACTCAAATTCTTATAGATATTTTCATATGAGAGCAGAAGAGTTTGATGCAAAAAGTTTTTATACAAGAGAACCAGAAAATCCTTTATGGAATGTGTACAAATATATCTTTCTTTTGTCATAAAGTATCTCTCTCTTTTAAGGACTTTGACAACAGTGTTCATGCTGATATCCATCATTATTTTGTCATACTTAGGCTATCACACAATTTTATTTGATTTTAATTCACAATTAATTTAAATCTGATGCTGTTATTTCTGAAGGGTTCTCAGGGTTGTGCAGTACAAAGCAGCCACCTAAAATAGCAGTAAGGATCAACTGCAGTAACTGCATGGTAAATATATTCTTTGTTATGTTTTCCTCTGTGCTCCCAGTGAAAGTTAATGTTGACCAAAAATGATCAGGAAAGCTGAAGATTTCAAAATTTCTTGTTGGTATGTACCAGTAGAACTGTGGCTAAATCTTTGTAATGCAAAGGATCAATTCCTCACTCTTCTTTTGTGTGCACTTGTGAGAAGGGGAGGAGGAGGTTTTTAATTGTGTTTTGTTCTTTCTCAAAGGTAACATCTGGATTAACAACTTGCTTCTGAAAGCTGATACTCAAACAGGGTGCTTTCTTTACTGAGAGATGTCCTAACCCCAGTCACACGACCCCTAATTTGGCTTTTCTCTTAATCTCTCCAGAACTTGCTGAACAGAAGTGAAACTATGTGCATGCTAATGGCTCACTTTCTTCGTGCTCCCCTCTCTCCTTCGGAGTGTCTGGTGTGCAAAGCTGAGCTGGAACAAAGATACACTAATTATTCTCCATTAATTTGTCTGCTTGAATGGTCCTAAATACCAGAGTGATTAATTAGCACGAGGCAGCCAGGGCAGGATGTCACACCCTTCTCTGCGTTTAAGTGTCAGCAAGGTTGTGCTCAAGTGTTGACAACAGCATATCTTTAATTTTCTCCAAGAAGAAAAGTTTAGTCAGTACAATTAATTTGAGCTTGGCTAGCTTGCAGGAATAAATGTAACATGTGGAGCAATATAACTGCTGCTTAGGCAATTTTTTGCATCCTTAGGGTATGGTAAAACTTTTTGGTAAATCGGTTATTGAATATTGTTTTTCTATAATTGTTTCAATTTGGCTTAATTACTTTTGTGCATTTTGCAGTTAAAAAGTGGATCATAAAACAGAAATTATTATCTTTAATGAATTGAGAGTGGGTATTCGTGAATGGCTAGATATGATAGATGAAGTAAAGAGAGACAAGCAATGTCAGTTCAGGTTTTGAATCATCTAAATTCAGTGCTTTTGTATGGTGACTTCTCTTAAAATGTACATCAATGTCATTTAAAAATTGCAGCACTTCAAGTAAATTAAGTGAAATAGCTTGATATTAAAATAAACCTAGTTCTGTAATATTTCACCTGGGATCATCGCTTGCCTTCCCTGTCTGCTTTCATATGCAGCTGTTAAAAGAATAGTTTATACAGTTTTCTAAAATTAGTTCCATAATCATGCTAAGATTAATGTATATGTATTTGTGTACTGTGTAAGAGAATTATTTTTGTTTAGCAAGCATGGTACAGAAGATTAAATTCTCACTTGTAGTAGCTCTGGTAGTCGTAAAACTTACTGCATTTGCAACTCCTTGTGTATTGTTTTGATATTTTAAACACTTCTTGAAGACTAATTTTTTCCTTGAGGGAAAGAGGTATAAATGCTGAAGAGGCCGTAGACATTAGACCAGGCCTGTGAGCTTTTAGGAGTTACCCTCAGATACACCCCTAAAGGGGCCATACCAGAAGCTGCAGAGAGTTTCATGTCTTGCATTGTTAGTTACTATTGTTCTCCTTGTCAATTAATTCCCCGTAATAAAAGTTTGACCACATTGTGGTCAAAACAAGATGTTTCAATGTAAGCTACTTTCCATGATTAGTCTGGGAAAAGTTAAACTGAACAAGGAACATTATTAACTCCTTAAAGTGATAGAGCTTATGCATACCAAGTTTAGCAGACAGATGTATGTAGTGTGTAACAATTAACCATGATTAAGTCAAATATTGCAAACATTATGGTAGACGCATGCAAGAAACAACAGACAATTCTAACAAATTCTGACAAGAGCTACCAGTTGCTAGTTCCCTTTAAGGTCAATTAAAATAAGTAGAAGCAAGAAACTATGCATATGAACTGAAGGTCTTAGCTATGAACTACAGACAATAGAACCTTACCAAAAAAAAAGCCCTTATGAAATACCACTCTTTTTCTTCTTCTCATCAAGATTTCTTCTGCCTGTGAATTGCTTACTCTTTTCTCTGATCAGTGAATGATGTTGAGAAATTATTATCCCTTATTTATGGTTTTTTGTTCCCTTGTCCTAAAAGCAACTAACTAAATTGTAGGTTCTAGTTTCTAGGCACGTCTTCTTTCTGCCCTGTGGTCTCATCCCAAAATCATCACTTGCCTTATGCACTGTATACAGTGTCTGTGGCTTCCTGTAAGACAGCTCTGTAATGAGTACAGTTAAAGTCAAAATGTCTGGGCAGAACAGTGTTAAAACAGAAAGTCAGCATAATTCCAAGTTTTCAGGCTGTCGGTCTGACCAGAAAAGTGGGACCCAACTGTTCAATTATGCTCTCTGTTCTTATGAGTGAGTGCTAACTTTTGAGGTATCTCCCAAACAGTCTTTCTGTAGGCAATGTTCTTCACACTCTCCTACTTAAACAAAACACTAGTATCTGTCAAGCTGTTTTGTGGGGGAATCAATTCGGTGTACTATTACCGGACTGTGCTTGTTGGTGGTGACCCAGTTAGGATTTCCTGAAAGTTATTACTTCAACAGCTGGTCCCATTGCTCTCAACAGGACAAAACTAAGTCAGAAGTTAGTAAGTCTTCTAAAGCTGTTACAAAACGACATGAGATCAGATTTCAGCAGCATATTCTACCTCCTTGCTGTCTAGTGGCACTCAAACAATGTATGTGACAGAGAGGAAAGCAAATATCATAATATCACAATAATTTTCTCTTAATTTCTACCTTGCCTTTATTTTCAAAGAGCTGCTCTAAACACAAGATAGTTGCCTAACACAGTGAAAAATAAGAAATATAGGAAAAGACCTTATTTGTAGTGTTGATATTAAAAGAAATGTTATATATTTGGTGCATTGAAAATGTTCTATTAAAGTGAAAAAGTTATTCCATTTTAAAAGGTCAGTACTGATGTTAACTTTTCTGCTACGTCAGTGCTGGTCAAATGAGTCCTCCTGGCATGTGAGAGAAGATCGAACTGTTGCGCCTCTTTCTTTCATTCTTGTGTTACATTTTCACATAGAAAAGCTACTTCCTCCATGTGGCAACTAACTGAAAAGTCCATTCTCTACAGAAGAATATAGGATCAAGGTCAGAGATGTCCAACATGCAGATGGTACAGAATCTTGCTCATAATATTTCCTTTGTAATTAACATTTTGTATTTTTTCTCTTTCCTTATCCCTTAGAAATTGATCTTACTTACTGGATAGTGTGGTAAATGAAAGGCAAAATACAGCTGTTTTTCTGGACAATTTCTGAAATGCATGCTATCGTTTAACTGATTAAAAGGCCCTAGACTACTGCCACATAGCAAAGTATTCACATGAAACATGGTTAAGAGTGGCTAGTCCTTTCGTTTACAGATCAGCTACTAATAAGGAATACCTAAATATGAGGCAGAATTCCAGTGCAAATTGGCAGAACTTCACTGACTGCAGAGAAACTGCATTGATTAGCAATACTTGTTGAATCCACACCTGCATGAGATCTCTATTTTTCTCAGCAGGGAGATTTTGTGTATGTGTACTTCAATTGAGTGAGCTCGGGGGGCTAGAAAAATAACTGCAGTTATCTCTTTTGTCTTGTTCAAAGACGGGCTCAGTGGCTACTTGGAGTCAGCAGGTCCAGCTGGACTTCCCTCAAAATTAGGGACTGAGTATGTTTTTCTTCCTTGCAACATCTCCATTAAACCGCTGTCGGTGGTTTACCCTGAGCACCCTAAGTAAGGATTCAGGCGCTTTTGTCCTAAACTCACCCAAAATTGAATAGAATCTTTAGAGGAATTTCAGGTTTAGATGTCAATGAGACAAAGTGCTGTACATAAGTGATTAAAAGAAATAAAAGATAATAACAGACCTTCTCTTAATTCTTAAGTGTTCTTAGAAGACTGGCATTCAAAAACCATCTTGTCTTCTTATTTGTAGCAAGAGCCACCTTTCTAAACAAATGTTTAAACAATAAGTATGTGGAATTTGTGGGCTCAATGGCTCAAGGCATCACTGAGCTTCCATCGGAATTACCATTACCATCCATAGAAATTGAAGGTTCGTATCCCATTATAGAAGAATAGGTGTTCAAACATAGATGTGATAGTTCATCTGATATCCTCCTTTCATGAAATTCTCATTTTTTCATTCATACCATCTTAATTTAGAGCAAGTTGTAGTCTTTAAAATGATGTCATCATCATCTGCTCCCTCCTTAATAAACCTACTTACGAATATTTGTTTTCTGATAATGCTTGAAAGATGGAAAATACTTACAATTGTACTTGTGGAACAGAGTCTGAAGTGTTCTTAGCTTTATCAGAGGAACAGGTGTACTATTCTGAAGGCTTAATTGTTCAGAATTAGTGGAATGAGAATGCTATGCTAACAAGATTTGAGAGGCTAGTGGGACACAGAGAAAAATGAGTTTTCCTGGACTTCTGAATATTTGATGCCATCATTTCTGAAGAGCCGGAGTGCAATAGCCTTGGAAACTTTCCTGTCAGTGAAGGCATTTGTGTGAGTTCTTGGTCTGAAAGTTTCATCTCTCACAGAGAAGAAATGGTGATTTTGATAAGATATATTAGCCTTTCTGATTACAACATATACTCATGTAAAAGAGAGAGAAAGAGATCAGTCCCTTTTCCAGCATGTTATTTATGATATCCACATATCACAAAAGTAATTTGAACAGGATTTGATTTGCATGCAAGGTTACATTAGAGAAACACTAAAAAATCTATCTAGTTACTGTTACTTATTTGCAATTCTTTTATCTTCCTCTGTCACAAGGTACTCCTAAATAGATATGACTTTATGAAATATAAATCTCTAAAATAGGAGGATTTTATGTATTTTTTTTTAATTCCATAAATAATGCAAATTTGCAAAACAGCTAATTTTTTTTCTCAAAAATTGGTGCATTATGACCATTCAAAGATGCAATTAGGAAAATTACTTTTAATATTGATGCAGAAGCTGAGTGCAGGGAAGATCATCCAATTTTCTAGGATCTTAATGGAGAACATATGCAGAGGAAAGCAGAATACTTATGTAAACAGGTCAATGATGCAGCAGACTCGAGTGCGGCATATCCTGATGGCAATATATAACTTTGAACACAGAGTTGGTCCCATTCCTCTCGAAAGGGAAATTCACATGTGATTAGGATCTGACCAAACCATTCTAATGGCTCATGGAGCCATCTTCTCTAATGGAGAACACATTGCAGCATACTAATGACATCAGGATCTGCTCCAAATAGTGCCTCACCTTGGAAATGCTCTTGGGAGCCATTTGGGAAAGTTCTTATTATTTACTTGCTATGTAATATAATCATGAAAGTTTTTCATAGAATCATAGAATCCCAGAATGATTTGTTAACATAAAGCTCTAGCATGCTCTTTCCCCCATCTCTCCACATTTCTATAGTTTCCGCAACAAGTTAAAGTGACCAAAATTAAGATATTGGACATGGCCTTACAACTCCATTACCACAGATGAGAAGAAGCTGACATTGCTATTAAATGAGTTTTGTCACTCAGTGACAGGTATTTCACTTTTCTTTTACAAATATGGAAGCTATCCCATAGTTATGTCAGGACGGAAGTATGAACATAGGTAGCTTGTTCACTCTACATTCACAACCCTGAGAAACCCTGAGAGCAAGCTTTTAGTAGGAATATGTGCATACTTTGCTGCATGTCCAAGCCACTCATACTGTGGTACAAGACCATATCCATCAAAATCAATACCCTGCTTCTGAGATTTTTGTAGAGGGAAAAAAAGACAACATTCTCACACTACTGCAGTATGTAGCAGTTGTTACTCATAGAAGGTAACAGAAAAGCTTGTGGAGTTTTTAAAATTTGGGAGTTACTTCAGCAAGATGAACTGCCCAGAAAGTACAATGAGTGTGTACTGCATCGTTCTGACAAAAGTTCCCATGGCAGTAATGCAGTTACCATATGAGAAGACAAACAGAATTGTTCAATAAAACATGTGTGCATATGCACAATAGAGTAGTCCTTATATTTTACACTGAGCTACCTCAGGGTCGTGGAAGGTGTTAGCACAGTCAAAAATAATAGCGTGACTTTTATTAGTACAAAAAGATAGAGTGAGAGACTACTAATTAGTTTTCAGCCTGAGGGGCATTTTTCCTGAAATGACTGTTAATTTGATCATTGTCGTGCAGTTCACAGATGTACATGAACTTATATCAGTGCAACACATGATTAAGATTTAGACTAAAATTGTTGCTTTATTAATGGTTTTCAACGAATGCATTAGAAAGTGCTAAACATGTGGGTATAGGGATGATACTGATAGTACTCAGAAGGCTGAATCTTTTTGGAAGTAGCTAGCCTGAAGCCCTTTCCATGTGATATTTTTTGTTCATGCGGTGAGATATTAAGCCTATAAGAATGAAATAAAATGCCAGTGAAATGAGAATTTGTTGGTATTTAGATGCATGTGCAGTGATTTTGCTAGAGCTTTTCTTTTTTTTTTTTCCACTGATCTGACAGATCTATGAGCCAATTACTTTTGTAGGTAATTATATAATCAATACATAATGCTTAGATGTTTATGTATGTGGGTATGTAAGTGTATATAAATATAAACATACTCTTAATGAATCTTCCCTTAGAAGTGACAAAAGATCATGGGAATACATTCCAGGTTTTAGCATTTTAAAACACATTGGCATTTTTCTTACTTCAGCTGTCTCCTCACCTTTTCAGACCACATGCATAAGCTCTTTCAGTTCTGGGAGTCTGAAGCAATCTGAAAGGCCTTAGCTTAGGTTAAAAGAAGCTGCAGGATGAAAAGCAACACAGAGTCCCCACAAGGACAATTAGTTTGCATTTTCTAATTTTCCTTATAAGATATCTACTTTGCTTTTCCTGACAAAATGGTAGCTTCCCTTGCTAATGAGGACATTTTCATAAACTCGAAACTTTAATGTAGAGCAATCGGTCCCTATTGCTGCGTGCCATTGTGTGCTGCAGAGTTGCATCTTTCACCCAGCTATGACAAACTCCAGAAAGTGGTACAAATGAAGTACTGTCATATACTGATATTAATATTATCTGAACTGCAATTTTTATGAGTCAATTATTATTATTATTATTATTAATGCTAGCCTTGGCAAAAATGGTAGAAGAAATCCCAGAATGAAAAAGCAAGATATCCCAGAGAATGATCAGAGTATTTCACTGTCTTTTTCTCCAAGGATACGCATGTTCAGTGAGTATTTGCCTTCTCTCACCTGGGAGAGCAGCAGCATTCCCCAAACAGAGATGAATCTACCCTGCAATGTTCCCATTCTTTACTTAAGCACTTATTGACTTGCAGTTCTGTCTGAGTCAGGGGGAACATTTATCTATTTTCCTTTAGGAGCATGGTGAAATGAGAACATTTGCCTGCCCTAGTGCTCTAGATTTCTAATTTGTTCCCTCCTCCTCCACATACTAAATCTCCTTAACTGGCATAGATAATCACTGTCTTTTGGGGTTCCAGCATTGATCCTGCCTGCCTCTAATCACTGCTCACCACTGAAACCAAAAGTAACTGTTTCTCATCATGGTTCAGCCAGACTTATCAGTAGAAAGAGATAGAAGTACTTTATGTGCTTTTCTCTGCCTCGGTTTGGTGAAGAAGAGGAACCAATTTTGCAAAAATCTGCTTTTTTAATTACCTACTCTTAATCATAGTATCATAGAATCATAGAATGGCCTGAGTTGAAAAGGACCTCAGAGATAATCCAGTTTCAACCCCCCTGCCGTGGGCAGGGTCGTCAACCACCAGACCAGGCTGCCCAGAGACACATCCAGTCTGGCCCTGAATGCCTCCAGGGATGGGGCATCCACAACCTCCATGGGCAACCTGTTCCAGTGCCTCACCACCCTCTGTGTGAAAACCTTCCTTCTAATATCTAACCTAAACCTCCCCTGTCTCAGTTTAAGATCATTCCCCCTTGTCCTATCACTATCCACCCATGTAAATAGTTGTTCCCCCTCCTGTTTATACACTCTCTTCAAGTACTGGAAGGCCACAATGCAGTCTCCCTGGAGCCTATTCTTCTCCAAGCTAAACAAGCCCAGTTCCTTCAACCTTTCTTCATAAGAGAGGTGCTCCAGCCCTCTGATCATCTTCATGGCCCGAACAGGAAAACATTCCACAGATTGTTTTTCAGTGACACTATTTATCTATGAATACTAACTATAAATGGTTTTAACTGGATTTATAAGGTGTTTCAAATGAAGTCTTTGGGATATATGGTTTATTATGACATTGATGGGCAGGTTACAGGGTCTAATGCACTGATGTCAGAAACATACCCTGTGCTTCTGTCTGGAATCCAAATCAAAAGACTGCAAGTAAGGCAGAAAGCCAAAGATAAACCCTCATACTCTTGTTACAAGAGCAATTTACTCAGAGATCCATGTAAGCAAAGGACAGCATGACAGGCCAATCCTTCTGGGATAGCACAGAGAGGCAGCACCATTCTTAAATATTCCTGACCCTTATCACTACTTTTACTTTGCCTTTGGTCTTAATTCTGAAGAGTTAGGGTGATGAAGACAAGATTTAGAGCTGCCTTTTTGTCATTCGCCTTTTCTCATCCTAAGTTTGCCATTGTCACAAAAGAAAATTTTAGTTGGTCTCCTTATCAAGTTTCATTTTTGGCACCTACAGTTATCTGCATTTTCAACATTTTGCCTTTTGGGCACTGAGACGTTAAGCATGAGACCGAGATGGGACATCCTTAACAAGCACATTTCTGGGGAGAGAAATGACATGAAATAATTTCTTCATGACAGAAATTATTTATCTCAGTCATGTGGTAGTTGAAAGCATCCCTGAGTCACATGGTTACTGTGGAAAACAAAAGTAAGAATGCTAGAAGAGGAGCAGCCATAATCAGACATAGCTTGGACTGTATGATAGTTAATGTGAATTCCCTGCTTTTTGTGTTATGGACACTCTCTAAGGATTCTCTGTGAAGTACCCATAGATCTTGACATGCAGCTCCATATCTTAGACTTTGAACTGTCCTATTATCTGTTGCAGCCATCATTATCATACTCAGTCTATTCTCTGAAATGTAAGACCTAAATAGCAAGCTCCCATCTGAACCTTTCAGATGCACCTTTTTCTGAGAGACTTTACTTCAAATAAATTAGATCCCCCGAGATTTGAATTGCATTATTCTTAAGGAGAGATATCACCACAAAAAATTGTGATATACTGATAAATATTTCATTTTACTAACTTTCTAGTCTATTTTATGTATAGTTAAAAAAAATAAATCACTTCAAGAAATGAAGTTCATTTTTTAACTTTTGCACTTACAGCTCTTGTTCTCTTCCAAGAATTTGAAATAGATGTAAAACTAGTGACTGAATATTGGGAAAAATAAAAAATATTTATTTAATCTAAACGAAAACCAAAGGTCAAATTCCTTAAGAAATATATCCCTTCAACCATGCTTGAAACTAAAATACAGTTTTAAAGTCAATCAAATAAACTTCAGAATTGCATCACAGAGAGGTGAAACAAGTCTCAGCGCTATGATTGATGTCATATATTTTAATGATATCCATAGCATAAAAACCTCTCTTCTAAATATTTTCTTCAAAAATCCTGTTTTTAGTATACATAAAAATAGAGGGCAATTAAATGAAATTAATGTTCATAATAGGTTTTCTTTTCTGCTTCCAAAACCTGAGGAAAACAGAAAGTGTAAACTGAAGATCCTACTGTCTTAAACTAAAAAGAAGGAATACAACAAGCATATGGCTAAATTTTGTATGAATTTGCTTTTTCTTTTTTTTTTTATGATTCAGGAAATGAGGAAGCACAGTTAAATAAGCAAAATGGCACTCTTCATCCAACTGTACTTTGATTTTATTAGTACTTACTTTCACACTAAAATAACTTCACACATAATTCTACAGTAAGCTCAGTAATTTTGTGACATGTTTCCACCCTATAGCAAAAGTGGCTCTAGAGTATTGGGTGGGGATTATGAGCAGAAGTGATAGGCAGGTCTGGCCCTGTGAAATTGCTGGACATTTCAACCATTTCTATTTAGTCAAAGACAACTGAATTCTGAATATTGCAAATTAAATTGGAACAGAACTATTAAATTTTGAAGGAGAAAATAAATGAGGCTAATTAAAAATGTTATAACTGAGTAGACTTGAGGTTATGAAAGATTGTTTATAAACAAAAATCTCTTTGCTAGATCTCTTTGCTGCCAATAAAATCTAAAAATGTGGGACTATTTCATGAAACTAAACAAGAAGGAAATGATTACACAAGAATCGAAATAATATTGCTGTTTGGATGTTCTTTAAAGATGTGAATAGCTACCTTTGCTTTAAAATTCACATTTTTGAACTTTGAAAAAGGTTCTTGATGACAATTTGGTGCTGTTTTTTCCCTCCAAAGCCATATGGTTGAGAGAATTAAGAACTGTCCTGGGAATCAGGACTTTCTCACTCCTCCTCTCATCTTCACTGCTGATGGGTCTTAATACTTTCTCTTCTTTAAACTTTGGAAATGCTGCTTAATTATGCCATGCAACAACCCAGTTTGCAAACATTAATTAAGCCTCATAGCTCCCTTGTGGTCTGAGACAGGTAAAATACCATTAGTCTCAGATAATAGGGAAAATAAGGCTCAGAGGGGTTAAGTGGCATGCCCAAAGTCACAGAAGCAGTAGTATTTGGATCAGGATTATAATTCAAACTGCCTCTTAATCTACAAACTCTCTCAAGCAAGGCCCATGTAGCAATGTAAGTTCCTCAAGTTAAAAATCAAACAACAAGTATTTTAAATATTCTGAAAATTCAGTACTGTTAGGTTGAAGTTAACTCAGCTGAGCCTTACTGATTAATGAACCACATACAGACATCACCTCAATACTGGTGAAAATAAGCAGAGAATGCAAACAGGGTCTTCTTGAAGACATTTCTGAGACAGAGAGTTTGGATACATTAATGTAGAGGGCATAACCACAGCGGCACACTGTGAGGCTGGCGTTTCAGAGCCCAGACTCTCAGTGCATTTCCAGCTGGTGCTCAGCTCTGCGAAACACAAAAGTGATTGTCCCTATCTGGGAAGGGATGGGGAAGGGCTTCCATCCTGACAGCTGACCCATGCGATGGATGGTAGGAGAGGCTGCTGGGGAAGAAAACTGGTGACTGCTGCACTCCTCTCCTGTGTGTGTCAGCAGGGGCATAGCGAGAGGACCCCATCTGCAGAGGAGATTTGCTGCATACCCACTCCTTAGAGATAAGCCCCATCTGCACCTGGTTTCCAAGCCAATTGCTCCCTATAGAGAGCCAAAACCAAGAACTGATACAACAGAATGCCTGGGACTTCATAGACAAAAGGGGGGAAACGATATCCAGTGTTGAGAGTAACGTTCACATCAGCTACAAAGATCAGGCAAACAGTACAGTAACTGGTATATTTACACAGGATTATACTCTTTCTTCAAGAACTGCTATATATTCTAGTGGCCACAAGAGAGTATTCTGGAAATATGTAAAGAAATCCCAGCAAGTCACCTAAGTACTTTCTCTCATAGATCTCCAAACATTGCCACATGCCCTCATGGTAAGAATATACAAGAAGAAATAGTACAGTTGCACTATTATTCCTGTACAAACTATTAAATAAAATATTTCCTACAATTCATAAACACAAGTAAGGTTTTTATCCTGTGAATTTAGTATGTACATGGATCACTCCAAAAGTAATGTCTCCTATGTATTTGCATGGAAACTCCAACAGATACAAAGAGCACAATAACACTATTTGAAAGAGCAAACTCTCAGCTACAATATACTATTTTTCAACCACCATCAGCTATGCATTTTCGCCAGCAATGAACAAGAGCCTGCATGCCACTCTCGTTAAAATTTGTATGACCATCCAGAATATAGTTTATCATTCATATTGCTGTTATCATTACTGAAATGATAACACGGCACCTCACTGTGCTCAGATCCAATGTTTGGTCTCCATAAATGTTCAGCTAGCATCAATGAATATCAGTGGATGCCATTTTTTCCATGTGGAGGAATTCAGTGACACACCTATGCTTTATATCCACTTCTGTATCAGACACCATTTTGTCAGATTGTCCCTCTGCTGTCATCTGTCACATCACAGCAAAATTTAGCAGAATATTAGTGGGTGGGTTCAACCTCTTCTACCATACCAGAAACCTGATGCTGTGGGCCAACGTAATAAAATAAGATGCCTTATTTTCAAAGCAGCCCTCATAGATTCCACTTCTGTGTGTATTCAGGCAGCCAGTTCATAAGCTCTGCAGGGCCTGTGCTCATGCCTTGTTAACATCCTGCCCAGTTACCTTGTGCTGGGACATAAGGTGTTCATCTTCTTGCTTGTGCTCATGAGCTAGATCTTTAACAGATCTGCGATGCCTGTATCAGATTTCTGAACTGTATCCTACAGTTCTCTCAATAGACAAATTCAAATAAATCTGTGGAGTTGAAGATGAAGGTACAGATAACCCCGTTAGTGGCAGCCATCTGAGGTCCCACTTAAAGTAAGGAAACAGATGACATGTCAGAATGTGGTAGACAGTTTCAAAAATGCAAGCAGATTCAAGCAAGTGAAGATATTGTCTGGATCAGTTCCTCTGATATTCCTTTTGCCTAATTTCAGTGTCTTCAGGACATTCTGGCAGACTAGATTGGCAGACATGTCTCAAATGTCACAGGGAATTCCTTAGATATCTTGTCTTCTGGGTGTCATGAAAGACAAAGAATTGTTAGTGATGTGCCATAACCATTAATGAGAGATTACTTCTCAGAGGAAGTCAAAGACTTGGACCATCATATGTTCACTGCATATGTTCTCTCTTTCAGTACCCAGAATTTGTCCACCTTTGGGTAAACTGACCAGGCTCTAATGCTGTCATTCTGATGGCTCCATCTTGGGCCAGCTACTTGTACAAATCTAATCCAAAAAAAGCCATTCCAAAAGTATTCCTGGTTTGAACAGGAGTACTTGGTCCTTCATCAAGTGATGAGATTTGCTCACACTGAAACCCTCAGCACTGTCTCTAAACTTGATTACAGTTCCTCTGTTCATACCTCATACCACATCCTGTGACATGGCTACATTTTTGCCAAGTTGCAGAGAAAAAATTCTTGAAGTCAGTAACCCTTGCTTTTTTTTTTTTCCCCCCAACAGGCTCTGGCTAGCTGCTTAATCTCTCAATAGATAATTCTTTCATAGTTGCAGTACTACCAGCAAAGAGACTGTAATAGCTGCAAGGATTTCCTCAGATATTTAGACCTGCAGATATTTCCTCCTTCCATCACTCATATATCATCTTTCCTAAAGTTGTCCTTGAATCACATTCGCATGTACAGCTTAAAGCCATCTCATATTTTGATAATTAGAACCTTTTTGTTCTTTTTCTTTACCAGTCAAGGCTAAACTTCAGGTCCTGAATGCAATTAAGCATGTTTTCTCTCTGTCAGTTTGGTATTAATTCATGCCTCACTGAAACTAAATTTAAGGCACAGATGAGAAATTTCTGATAGTTTTGACTATATAAGTGGGTTTCTGATTTGCACCAACTGCATTTTATCAAAGGAAGGCCAGCTCTATTTTGTTCATTTTGAACCAAGATGATCTCTCTCCCTTTTTGAATAACAACCTTTAAAGATTTATAGGGCAGCAGCTTGGAGTTCACTTGCTACACCAGAAACACATGAAATTACAGTTCTGATGGAAGGTGTGAATTCTGACAGCGTCAGAAGTTTCAGAATAAAACTAGGAATTTCACTGAAATCTTTGGATAGTTCAATCCCCAAAGTGAATTGGAATGAAATAAATGGCCACTGAAACCAAGACAAAGCCCCCTGTCACTGTGGGATTTATCTACAGGCCAAGTGCTTTCCTTGAGATGTAGCTGAAAGAGTGGAGGAGCAGCCAGGGGAATACCTGGGGACCCCATTAAAATGCTGTCAGTAATCTTCCTTCAACAGCAAGGAATATAATTAGAAATAAATGCTGAGGGCAAGATGAATTGCTATTTCATGTTGAAGATACTATTTGTAAGTAGAAGTTTTCCTGAATGTTTTTTAAATACAAAGATTAGTTTTCATGGGAAAGATTAAAACAGTGTCTCTAAATGTGTATCTTTTCCACCCTTCATTCATTCAACTCCCGTAGACCAGAAGGGGTTTGAGCATCCCCTCCACCAAGTTGCTCACAATGGGGAAGTGGATGATCCTGAAGGAAAAAAAAAAAAATAGAATAGAAAAAAAATGAAAAGCATTTGAAAGTGTTTAATTTAGTCATTGCCCTTTGCTTGGATTTTGCTACTGTCTCTGTCACAGGCACATTAAAACCGCTCACTTCTCTCTTACAACTTCAAATGTGTTTGTGTCTTACAGGTTGTCTTACATGAGAACTGCTCACCAGAACAGAGAACAGCCAATGCCATGCTTTGTGCAGCTAGGCTAAATCAAAATAACAGCATCCTGACAAACATTTGGTAGAGAGAGTGTAATAATTATTGGTTTGGTTTTCGTTAACCTCTTTTTGTTTAGTCAACATTAAGTCAATCCACCTGGAGCTTAATACTGTATGTTACTATAGTAACTTTACAGCCTATTTGATTGTGACAAAGGGCTTCATCTCTTCCATTTCATGCTCCTGTGTCGACCTACTCCCTCCCAGTGTTTTATTATATCTGTCTTTAAGAGTATCTGCAGGAGCCACAGCTGCTGTGCTTTTGTAGCAGAAAGCAGCTTTCACTGTGTGAAATACTCTGCTCTAAGAGGTCTTACAGGCTGATGGCATTATTGAATTTCAAAGCAAAGACAAACAACATTAAATTGTTTAAAGCTAATATTCATGTTTTGCTGTACACCATGTTTTTTGTTTTTGTTTTTTTTTCAGAATGGAACAGTATATAATCACTGGTTGATGCCCTTGAGAACAAAACCACAAAATAAAGCAATGTAGAATACAAAAAGACTTGAAAGTAATTCAGTTTTCAAAACAAAACAACAAAAAAAAATGTGTTTGGGGCTCAGGAAAAACATTAAGAGCTGGAGTTAGCGGTTTGTAAAATGAAAAATTGGGTAATGCTCTATAAAGAGGCCAGATTCTTCCCTGTTAAACCACTGCAAAGGCATTGATTTTAATGGCATTACTCTACATTTATACCTGTATAAGGCTGCGTAGTACACGACCCATGAGTGTAAAATGTTTAAGACTCTCAAACTGTCACCTGTTCATTTTACAATCTTGTTGTTATATCATACTATAACCAACCATGTGGGTGATTGTAACAAACCACTGTGCAGCTATTGTTTGGATGGCTAGTGCAGCAGAACTCCTTCATTATATTGTTTGCTCCTGTAGTTTAAATTTACCTTGCTCTAGCTCCTTACTGGAGCTCTTTTCCCCACTACTTTCTACAGACACTGGTCTATGTGCAAAAACACTTTCCAAATCTTTTTTTGTTGACTCCATTCAGATCTGCTGCATGCTGCTAATATTTATCCAAATGCTTTATTCTCGAATCCCATTTTAGTTTTTCAGACCTCGCATTTGTTACAAACCCTTCTGAATAAAGCCCTGTGCATTTCTTTGTCACGAGCACGAGGGCAATGCAGCACAGCCGAATTTCAGCAGAGTCCTGCTGCAGTTGTGTTAATTGTTGCACTGGGAGGGCAGCGAGGACTGAATGCTGCCTTGTTAACTTGCTAAGCAGCTGGTCAGCAGGGTAGTTTGATTCCAGCAAGGCTCTTGACACCTCTGCCAAGGGTTATTGATACCTCACACACCCCAGCTGAGACAGATTGTTTTAGTCGTGCTTCATATCCATAGCACAGCCTGTAGTTAGGAAAAAAAGTGATTGACAGCTCACACCTCCTGGGCCCTTCTTACTACCAGACACAACATCTGCTATGCCCTGTGGAGCAGTGAACCAACACACACTGAGAGAACTGTTTCTAGCATTGTCAGGGTTGATTTTGTTTAACCCTTTCTGGCCGCTCTCTGGAGATGCACATAGGGGTTTCTCTAATCCTTTGCACGTGCTTAAAAAGTGTGGAATATTTGACAGGGTAAACAGCAGAGAAGATGAAGTTTGTGATGACGAGGAAACTATTGGGCGTTGATCCTCAGGAAGGAAATCAGCACATACTGGATTGCAAAACAGAAACTTGTTTTTCCCCATTGTTGCTGTGTTGCTTATTTACAAACAGCACCATGGCTGTGGGTGAGGGAGCATAGCTCTGAAACATGGCCTATAATTTTCATGATGCAACTTTCACAATACAGTTTCCCTGATACACTGGGGAGGGGGCTTAACCATCAGGATAAGCAAGTCTGCTTGCTAACAAGGTGCCTCGGTCAAAGCACACCTTGACTATAGATTGTGTGATATCCGCAGTTACCACTGCACAGCTTTTTGAAAAACACAACAGAGATAAAAGGTACTGTTTGTTATTTTCAGAAAACTAGCCCGTAATAGACTTGGCAACTGCAGCATCCTCGCTACAAATGATTGCATGTTTGATTACAAATATGGTTCATTAAATATACATGCAAGAAGCTTTTGTAAACTGTCTTCAATATGTGGAAAAAAAAAATGATAAGAAATGTTTTAAATATTCCCCAAAAGAAAGATGATGGTTTTAGAACACATCTGACATTTTTGAAGGACTGATGTGCCTCTGTTTTGGACAGTTTCATTTTTTATTTTTTTCCCCTAAAATAGTACCAGAAGTATTGTTGAAGCCCAGAAATGAATATTTTTGTTAAATCTTATTTACTTTCATCATATGAGTATAGTCAGTGAGACTTTCATGTAAAATGCTACGCAGAACTACAGAAGCCATGTAGTAGCAGATCAAAAGGACATTTTGGTCCTTTTATTTTCATTTGGCTACAGACTGGCTTCCAACCATTCTGTCATGATTCAGAAAGGATGCTTGCCAGCTATATTATCTGTGTTTACAATGCCATAAGGATGTGTTATGCTACAGAGGAACTAATAGCATTATTTATTATATCTTTATTATAGCAATGTAATTAGCAATATTATTATTGCTAAGCATCACTATCACCCCTTGTCAGCACCATGTAACTCCAACATAAGTCACAGTGTATTTTATATCATGGACTAAATTATTGGCTGAGTTTATACAATACTGTCTTACTCATACTTCACAGGATTATATGACTCTACTAACATGGTATTCTGCCATTAGATTGAGGATTTTTACTACAGTAAACCAGAATTATGGCTATTGTTATCAAATTAGTGAAAAGTTATTCTTGTATTTAGTTTTATATAGTTACTGAAATAGTGCTTGCTATACAGTTTCTTTTATCTTTGTACCAAAACAAAGCAAAAATTACTAAAAAAGTACAGTAATGAGTGAGAGGTATGGCCAGAAGTCAGATGCACAGAAAAGTCAAGTTTTGAGCTATAAACTTTGCCTGAATGAGTTGTCCCCTCGAGAGGTCGTATACTTTAAAGAGTGTGACACATTTCCTTTAAAAGCATAGCTTGTAAGTTATTTTGAAATACATACTGCCACCAAAGAGCTTTCCCTTAATTTGGAGTTAACATCAAATTTGAAAGAGCCTCATATATGTAGAAGTCCAAGATATACTTTCAAATATACAAGTGGGAGTCTCACTTATCAAAACACTCACTTTTAATGCTCATTTCTAACACTTCTGTGACAAGAGAGATGACACAAACTCAGTAATGCCTAATTGCTCTCTTTTATTTGTGGTCTAAATGCATCAGAAATGGAGGTCAGCAACTTTTGCAGCCAATGGGAGAACACGGCAGCATCCTGAAACAACAGATCTTTGGTACTCACCAGGCAAAGAGCAAGCAAGAAAAGATAAGGCTTCAGTAAGAGACTCTGGAGTCGGTAAAACTCTCCTCAAACCATGTTCTTCAACATCAGAGATTTAGTTCCTGCTGCTGATAAATTAACTATTAGCAAAATCAAGTGAATATTTACGGAACACATAACAACACGCACTGTTCAAAATAGCTTTATCATCAGTCCATCAGTAGCAAACAGATCAGAGTCTCAAATACCAATTGTTCAGAAATGATATTTAGGTGAAAGCTGATACCACCAAGTCAGCTCAGCAACAACAAATGATTAGATCTGGAGACTTTTGCATTCATAATGTCACGTTTATTCCTGTGCATCATCATGGAAATCATGAAACATAAACAAAAGTGGATCTAATTGAAAGCATCAGATTGGTCCATTCCTAATCATGTTTTCAGACTTGCAGTAAACTAGTTGTATCAGGTTTTCTTTTTTTTTCCTTAGATATCAATCTTATTGTTTGCCAATACAGAAGTAACTGAAAGAAAAACTATGTCGTCTTCTGTGTGGAAGGTTCAGACAAATTTTCTGCCCCTGAAACCCAAGATAATTGAAAGAATTAAGATATTAATCAAGCTTTTATAACTGCAGTAAAGTATTTCAAATTGGTTTGACTCCTATGTTCTATGTGTGCATGTGTGGTTTTTTTTCTTATAAAAGTGAGCAATTTTTCTTATAAAAGTAGAGCAATCAAAGCAAAAAAACATCCAGGATGTCTGCATGTGCACCCACCTATCTCTGACAGCTTTGTCTGTTCTTGGATCATCACTGAGCTGTCTGTAACCTAAATAATTAGAAATGGTTATGTACTGGGAACATTGCTGTATGTTTCTTTCATCTAACACGAAATTCCATGTTACTCTGGAAAGATACTGGAAGATGAGGCTGTTGAAATACCTTGCATGGCCAGGAAAATTGTCAGCGCATTGAGCATTTTGTTCCAGCTGGGCTGCAGGGCATGTGGTTCCCCTATCCACAAACAAAAAGGAATAAATCAAATGTAGCCAGTCAGCCTTATAAGGCTGAGTTTGCTTCTTTAGAAAAAGGAACTGTAAAGCAAAGATATGTGTGCTCAGACTTAATTTCCTTCTGTGCCTTCTCATTGAGCAGGACGCCTTGTAACATATTTCAGAAGATATTTGTTTGTTTATTTGTTCTGTGGTTAATTAAAATGCTACTTCACTACCTGCCATGCTCCACCTTCTTGGACCACAAATGCAATTTATATCAGTGGCTGAAAATGAAGCATAATGTACAGCACTGATACAAATTTTAGAAATAAATTTTAAAACTCTCTGGAAAGCCTCATATTCACATATATCACTTCCTCTTCCTCTGGGTCTCAAGTGAATGGGCTGGCAGTGCAGGAAAATAAAATCACATGAAACATTTAGTTCCGGATTTTTCTCTCAAGGTGGCAGGAAATTGGGATTTGGGGACAAGCACCTCCTCCTCCTACCTTTGCTCTGAGTCCCTCCACTCCACTGCCTCTCGCCACCTCAACCCAATCAAAACTAAACCAAGGAGTTATTAATTATTCAAAATTAGTTATTGAATAATACAATAACTTCCTAAGTCATGGAATTTCTGGGAAATGTATATTTCGTAATATTTCCATTTACTAAAGGAGTATTAGGATTTCACAATTTTTTTATTATTATTATTTTGCCTTTTTTTGAAGAAAAACTCTGTTTTCAGTGATATACTTGACCAAATATCACTCCATCCAATCATCTTTGTGATGATGGTACCGATTATCTTTGTGATCATGGTATGAAAATTCAAGTATGCTCAGTTGCATGGCTAAATTTGACCAGTTTTCTGAGCATCTCTGCATCCAGTGAGATATTAGAAAGCATTTGTACACACTACTTTAGGTGGCAGCGCAGTTTCTGCTGGGATAACCCAAAAAAATCCTTTCCCTGATTTGTTCAGCTCCCTGACCTGCTGGGGTCTCTTTCAAAGCTTAGCTTTTTTATCCCCTCTGTCTCTGTTTCCCTCCCTTCCATGCTTCTAAGCCCACAAGCAGACCAATGAAGTCAGATCATTCCGGGGTGATGTCTCTCAGTGGATCGAAACAAAATTACTGCTTTGCTCCTTCAGTCTTGGGGGAGGCTTCTTAAGCAGAAGCCAGCTGTGATCCTGAAATGTGGAAGGCAGCATTTTTAGGAGCTGATTAAGTCTATTCTGTCTCTGAGCTAAGGATGACATGCCTACTCAGAGTCTCAGTTCATATCAGAATCTTCTGTCCTTCAGATAGCAGCAACTGGAAACATTTTGTTTTATCATCTCAGTTGGCGCATTTTCTTCTTAAATGCAGACTTTGTTACAGTGATCCATAACTGAGAATCCCTCCAGGCTTGTCTACTACATTGCACTCTATCAGATTCAAAGTGTGAAGAATCCTTGAAATCTCCAGTTCTTGCAGAATACAGTTGCCTCGCCTTATAAACACTGTACTAGTGAGAACATATCACAACTCTGCTCCACAGACTCTGTTCGACACTGGAAAATCAAGGTGCCAAAAAAAGATCTTAAAAGGCCTACAGTTAGCTGTACAAAAGAGGACATCTGTGACTGTGTAACTCTTAAACCAAAATTCAAGGACATTCAAGAGGGTCAGAACAAGGATGCTCTGGTTACAGCTCCAGAAGTGCCCCCTGTCAGACTGCTTAGGGGTCCCCATTCTGGAAACTTTGACATAACTTTTGGTTGCATAGGTTTTTCAGTTGCGTTATTCTAAAGATGTTTGTAATCTGTAGCTGCCGTGTGTGCTATAGCTGAGTACTGTGCAGCTTGAAAAGACTCTACTCTGGGGCTTTGTGGCTTTAAACCCTCTCATAAATTTATTCTGCAACTGTGAATGTGGCATACAAGGATCATCTTCATGAACATTCCACTTCACAATAAGGGGAGCAAATGCTCATATATTGTTTATAGCTATTTTTAACCTAAAAACCTGGCACTAATCTATCCTTGGAGCTGAAAGAGGTGGCAAAATTCCCATTGCCTTGTGATTTTTTATTGCTACTTTCATTTAGAGAAAACGCAGCTCGCTAGTAAGTCACTGAATCAGATACAGGCTCTGACCATTTGGATGACCTTGGAGCACTTACTTCACAACTTTGTGCCTCTTTTTTCTTTCTCCTCTTTGTTGTTTCCTTTAAATGTAAAACAGAAAATTATGCAGAGATGATTCTGTGTTTGGAGAGCATTCTCTGTCCTAGCAGGATCCACCCCTGGCTGTTAATTCCAGGATCTTAGGCTCATGATTAAGTTATACAGTGTAACAAAGTGCCTTACATCTGTTGCTCATTAAGGGAAATCGTCTGAGCCAGGGTAAACAACTACATCTGAACCAGTCATCTTGACTTTCTCTGTAGTAGGTGAAAAACATTGTCACTTTTAGGATGCATTCTGCAATAGATGCCTAACATATATCAGACAAATAATGTCCTCTGAATGCCTAGTTACCACCATTGAAAAAAAATGTGTTTAGAAGAAACATCTGAGATAAAGATTTCCACACCGCAGTAGCCTAAGTCACATGGAAATTACTTTTCTAATAACTGCTCATACATGTGCTCTTTACCACAAACAGAAGAGAATTACTTCAGTGGAACATAGCTGTATTTAAGTCAAATTATCTTACATTCACTCAGAACTAAACACATGTGCAATAAACATGGTTCAGCTAAGTGGATCGTGTGTTCATTCACCTGCTGCCATCAGATTTGTTTACCATCAGCCTACTTTGTGGCCAAGCCCCTTAATTTCTTGTCACTTTGCACAGGTTGAGGGCAAGGCCAGTCTTTCTTTTGGCTTGCTATATTTATCTTACCCTCTCAAGCAGGGAATCCTCAGTGTGTACTTCTTGAGTTTTCCTTGTACTCATGAGATCCTTTCTTTAGACAAGCTCCTCGATCTTCCCTGTGGAGGACACTGTATAAAAATGAACAGAATTTTAATACAGAATTCCTAGATATTTTTAAAATGCATATTGTAGGCATGTATGTAAACTATTTTGTAAATCAGCAGCCTTACAACTTAGCTCCAAGCTGTAGTATGAATGTAAGATCTCTTTAAAACAAATAGTTTTAAAGATGCAAGCAGATAGGCACCCTTGAAAATATTTTTCATAGTGAATCTATGGGAGATAACATTCCCAAGAAAAATCCTTTAGTTATTGTAGCTGCACTGTGGAAACAACAGAGCTTCTTCTAAAATGCAAACAGACTTTTGTGTAAATTTCCAAATATTCATCCAGGACTTTTTTATTGAAATTTGGTTGTTTACCGAAGGTATAGAAATTACAGAGATATACAACATAAGTTTGATGTCTATTGTATACATTTCTGGTTGTATCAAATATTTAATACCTGGTATTCTTTGGGATTTGTTAGCATCTCCTTTAGAACTTGCCTGCGGCAGTTACAAGATGGAATGTAAAAAGTGGTTTTGATTATTGTTTTGGATTGTCACCTTGACAGTTTGGGTTGGGTTTTATAGGCAAGGAGGAAGAACACACACATACACACAGAATTGTTCCTTTTCATTTTGCATCCCTTTCCCTGTAGACAGTGCTCCACAGAAATGGCTCAGGAGCAGAATAGACATGAAAGGATTACCAAGTGGAGGCGTTTGAGAGAAACCTGATTCATTATTGTTTGGAGACAGAAATACATAAGTGACCGGTTACACCTATGAACTGATATTGCTAGGGGACTGAAAATAGACCTTGGTGAGTATTTGAGTGGTCAAGTCAAATTACACTGCTTCCAACAAAAACAGAGGGAGGGAAAAGGCAAGAAAAGGAAAATAGAAGGAATAGGAATAATAATGAAATATTTTTTAAAAACATAAGAGAGAAAAACAAAGTATCTTTAGCTTTATTTGCCCTTTGAATGAAGAGGAAATTTTTACCTCAAATAGAGAAGTCTAAGGTCATTGCTTTAACTTCTAATCTGAGTTGGAGAATTCAAGAAGAGTATTTATGTGCCTGTGTACAGGCCTCCTTTTAAAAAGAAAGCTACCATTTCTGCTGATTTGAGTACCTCACAAGCTATTAGCTTACTGGCTCCGTATAGGATGTAGGCTGCTTCACGGTCCTAGCAGTGCCCATCAATCCTATTTTGTCCACTAGAGGAAAGAAATTTTGTGAAGAGTGAGAATCTTATCTGAGCATCAGCTATTGGATGACAGGGTTCCAATAACTATTTGTTTGTAGTTGGGCTTTGTGATTGCTTGGATGTAGAGTAGAGGCTGCCACTTATATGGTAACAGAGCAGGCTATTCTGTGCACTAGGAAGACTTGGAAGATTGAAGGAGAACAAAATACTAGTGAAAGGTGCAGCACTGAGTTTCTTCCTTCAGATTCTTTCACACTATGACTTCAAGCTGAGTTTCAGAGATGTTTCATAAATGATACTGAAGCATCATAATGAATTGAGTATATCAATGTCCATCTTTAAAATGAGTCTGAGTAGCCCGACCCAGAAACCCACATGCCTTTGTGAAGCAGGCAGATATTTTTTTTCATTTATGTCCTTTTTTTTTACTGTGGTGCTAGCTATTGCTGCTTTCATTAAAGGTCTGTCAGTATTTCCATTATAAACCTTATCTTCAAAGGATTCATAGCCTACCTATTTTAACTCATGTTGATCTGGAACATGCCATAGAAAATTTTCAACAAGGAGTAGATGGCACTTTATTTTCTTGCAACATTTGATTTGAATAAGTGTAGCTACTGTGAACTGACTGTTGCATGAAAACATACTACAGTCTTAGTATAATTTTCCAACATAATAAAATTTGATCAGGAATTTTGCAGTAAGACAAAATCTGAACTTTGCAATTGGGAAAAAAGTCACAGATTTTTTTATTTTGCAATTAAAATATGTAAACAGTTCTGGTTATGCAGCATATTGATAAGAAAAAGATATTTTTCCTCACCAAAAATATAAACGTAAGCTGGAATACTGTACCTTGGACATAGTTATAATTTCAATATTATTTACTTTAAGTCCAACATCTTCCTATTACTTGGGAATGCACTATAATACAGAGTTTAATAAAAAGGACTTTAAAACATATTGAGAAGTGCCTTCAGTTGCATGTAATGATATAATTCTGTGACAAATGATGAGCTGCAATGTTGCCACAGTCTTTCCCATTGTCTTACCCTTCTTGCTGTATCTGAAGCAATTACAATTTATTCTTATGCAGAAATCTAGGTAATAATGACTTAATACCAAATCCAAAACCTAATGAGGTAAAAGGAATACTTCTTTTGACTTATGCGATCAGTGGAGCCTCATGGCTCCTTGTAACTATTTTCTCATATTCCTAATAACTGAGATAATCAACTGCAAATAAAAGTCTGCAAAATATTTTGGGTACAATAAAGCTTGTTCACAGCTTTACCAGTTTTTATGACAGGCATCTCACTCTCCACCAGAAGACCAAACACCATTTTGACTGGCAGGCACTGAATAGTTGATTTTTCTTTCTTGGTCAGTTAATTTTCTTGACAGTTAATGCATTCCTTCCTCACCTACACCCAGTGATTTTAAGACTGACTGTCAATATATAAATACATTTACTTTAAGAATGAACCAAAACTAGGCTCAGGAGTTATAGGAGCCATGTAATACATATGTAATAGTGTTTTAAAGCCCGTATAGCTAATGAAAATATTAATGTATCAGAAAGAAATCTACCGTACAAAGATAGTGAAACCAGCATTCCAAAGAAGACGTGTTTGAGACACGGATAAATAATTTTCCCTCCAGCCTATTTACTTATAACTGTCTTGGATCTTAGTCTCGTGGTTTGTTGTGAACTGTCATTTTCTTGCCAGGAGCTTTCGTGGGGTGGGCTTGTGTATGGAATCATGGTATTAACAACACAGTTTCTTGAATTGAGAGCTGTCTGGAAAAAATATGACTTTTCAGTACTTCCACATGAGACAGGGTTGTGCCCACACAGCCAAGAGTCCCACTTGCCCGTATAGTAGAACCTGTTACTCCCAAAGGTAAGAGAGATGTCCATTACTATTGGGCCATGAAATCTGCTTCTGTAAACATGGTACTTACCTCTTATCATCAATCCATTAAACAAAGAATCCACATGGACTGAAATGTGTAAAAAGTGTGAAAATTCTGAGGGTATGAGAGATGGGTAAAACATGTTTTCCTGAGTTTATTTTGCTGTTAGATAATCTCAGTGTATGAGTCACAGAGAAAAGAAAGTTGTCATTCATGTCAGTACTCAAAGAAAGCAAAGAGAAGAAGAAAATCTGGAAACACAAATCTTGTTTCAAACGAAAGTTGGCAAATTAAGCAAAAATCAGGATTCTATTTCCTTCTAAAACACATTGTAACATTTTACAATTTAATCTGCTAGTTTGCTTTCCTAGGTGTAGGTAGGTGTAGCATGTATTACTTAGTATTATATTTTAAAACACTTCAGCCACTGCATTAAAAATCGCAACCACTTTGCTTCAGAATTTTGGAGATCATTATCTCACAGAGCTTCTGAGACAGTTTACTATCATCCAGCAGCTGCTCCATTGGAAAGGGTGTATCTGGGGCAAAACTTGTTCTATCATGATCTGACAATGTTCTCCTGCTATTTTCCCGTATCTCGAATACTGAGATTTTGCAACTATAGCAGCATTTGTCATTGAAAAGTGAATAGCAGTAACTCAATAAATGTGCAAAACCTCCACCCTTTAGGAGAGTAAAAAGGCAGATCTCAGATACCAGACATTACTGTAGCTGGTTAGAAATGCAAAGATTCCAGCTAAAAATGGTTGTTATTTTAGAATAAAAAGTAATATTCTTTTTTTGGTAATGAAATGCCTATTTAGAAAGTATTTTTGTGGAAAAAAAAAAAGACTCATTTCTACAAATAAAAATTTCCACAGTCACCAAGCTGGGAAAAGGTTTTGTTCTCAACAATTTGATTAACCGTAAAGATACTGTTTTATATTTTGACAAATGGCAGAATTGTTGAAAATATTTCAAATACAAGATTTTCTTGTTTACCTGGAATTATCAGATTAGGACAAAGGAACCGCACTGAGTAATGGTAGACTATCTGGTAGCAACATATTGCAGTCAGGAATGCAAGTGCTCTGTTTTAGATATAATTTCTATACACAGATTAAAATGTTTATGACTGGAATTGTTTTACATTAGACTAAAAGTAGCAATTAAAGGAAAAAAAAGAAAGTTTAACAGAGGAAGCCAGGAAGCCGTGTTGCTGCTTCAGTCTTTATGTTTGCCTACTAGCAATAAAACCGAGGACTGAAAATCATACTTTACCATGATTCCAATAAGCACAGAATATTTATCTCATGGAGAGAAGGTTAAATGGTGACATGATTTTTTTGTGTGTAAGTACCTAGGGCTGGAGGAGATTACTAATCATAGGGCTCTTTATTTTAGCACAGATGTAAAGAGAATTCAGTGGCTGGAAGCTGCAGTTAGTTATGTCTAGATTAGAAGTAAATAGGCAATATTTAACATTAAGGATCAGTTGCATGTATTACCAGCCAATGTGGTTGATTATCCAATATTTTATGTTTCTAAATCAAATTTGCATGGCCTTTGGAAAGAGAGGTTATAGTTAAGCCATAGGGTGTTAGTTCTGATATAACAATTACTGGGTGAGAATTTGTATTCATTATCACACAGAATACAAGGCAAGATAATGATGACAGTGGCTTTTGAACATCAAAATCTATGAATTGCTGACAGTCAGGTGATTTTCTTTATTGAAAGACTTAGATCAAAGTAGTCATCCTCATGGGTACCTCAGTATTGTGCATATTAGATATGCAATTCGAGAGTTATCAAAGTGGTATATAGAAATGTCAGCCAACAGGCACTGTGTTCATTCTGACTCGGTGTATGGAGTCTGTTAAAAATTATTTATTTTTACAAAGATATGAACGTCATTAGTGGTTTATTTGGTCCAACAGTATTTTTTCTAGCATCATATCACAGGCCAAAAACCTGGCTCCAAATAAATTAACAGGGACAGATTTTTTACTTAAACAGTACCCTCTGTAGAGTGTGTATCTATCCCTTACTCAAATGGCATTCTGAAAGTGATTCTAAATTTATCAGATATAGCGATGCTATGTTCTGAAAAATAATATGAATTCAGGAGGCAAGACTGTTGTCTTCAGTGCACAGCTTTGATTTACTGGCACTCTCTGGAGAACTTCATGTTACTGAATGTCACTCTGATATTCTTTTTAAACACTTCTTGTAACTATAGAAAGCACAGGATACATCACGCTTTCCTTCTCCTTTACTGTAAACTTTGTATAAATCAATATAATTTATATCTAATAGATATTATCTTATACATACTTATTAATCCATATAAATGATAACAAATTAATGACCCAAAGTTCAAGTGAGTAGCTTAAATAAATGCTTTCGTTTCATTTTCTCTGACTGCCTACATACATATCCTAGAATGTATCTGTAGGTTGATGCCTTTTTTTGTTGTTTTTTTTTTTTTTGACAAGCTAATGGGATTACATATTGATCATATGGCATAATATGTAGTTTTTGTCTTTATGGCACAAATCTCAAATATTTTATTTCCTTATAATCAGTAAAGCAAGAACATTTTTATGTGTTACAATGCATATGCAGTACATATAAGTATTTTAATACATGTACAATACAGTATATTTTTGCTATTCTGTATTGAAGGTGTCATTCAACCAAGGTAGCGAGACTGAATACGTCACTCTTTGTGTTGAGGACAAGTGTAGCTCATCTAAGGAGTCAAGATCTTTAGCTTTGTTTCTGCATTTTATTTTGTTTTAGAGTTACTGGAATGGAGTTGTCATCAGCAGTTAACTTGTGTGAATAATGAATTACCATGTAAGACCAAAGAGCAGCTGCCCATAGATGTAGAGAACATGTGACCTCTGTAGATATATAGAGGCTCCCTATGTATTTCGTTGTTATTTTCCTGCAGGAGCTTGATATTTTCTCTCTTGTCTGATTTAGCTGCTATCAGCTCTGCCTGAACAACATACCGCTGCCTGTAATGTTACCTTTCTCATAACTCTGCAGGCTGCTTATAATATTTTTCCAGCATCCTGAGTGAGGTGATACATCTGGGCCACATCAGCTGGACCGTGAGTCCCTGGTATGTAAATAGGGAATCCAACTCTCTCTCTGCTCTTGGGGCAGAAACTTACCAACAGGGCATAGGAGGATTGCAGGAATAATACGGATTTGGCATCCTCAGTAAGATCCAGCATAGTTCTCTGTGGCTAAAAGCCTTTTATCATAAAAAGAAATTCTGAAGCTCCTTTGTTCTAATGCTCTTCCCTATGCTTCCGCAGTTACTTTAGAGACAGAATGCCTGGATAAATAAGCCTTTCTTTTGACCCAGTATAGTCATCCTTATGTGTAGGTAATTTTTTTCTCTAGATACACTTTAAAACATGTCAGTCAAATATCAAACATGCATCCAAGACAGATACACATCTACTAATACAATGCTATTTGACCCTATTATCTTTCATGTGCACATGCTGCACCTAAAGAAGCAAGAACTATGAATATCATGTTTACTAGATGGAGAACTGAGTCATGGAAAGTTAAGTATGAAAGAGAAATCTTCAGTTAAAAAACTAGATACATTTCAGGTACCAGTGGTCCCAGTCTACTGCTTCTGTCAAACAATTCTTAGTCAAGCAGAGACAGAGATTATATCTGTTTCACTGATGACAGGCGGTAGTACTAGAGGATATATTACAACATTTTAAGCTTTTCATTTCAACTTGAACTTAAAACATCTTTTAATTTTCTTTAACCATATTCTGGGTAAAGTACAGAAAAGTGAGAAGAGAAAAGAAAATTTTTGTAGCATTTTTAATATCTCCTTATTCATACACAGTGCTACATATATAATAATATATTCACATGATGGCTTATCTCCCTCATGACATTCATCTTCACCTGTGAGGAGAGAAATAATAAGTCACTGGTGACTATTGCGCTTGACTTATCCCTCCACATCAGAGAAGATAAATGCCAATAGAGAGATCAAGTCTTTTGTATTCTTTTCTAGGGGAGAGAGAATTTATCATAGGGGTATTGGAATTTATCTTGATCAGATACAGATGATTTCATCATGGTAATAAGAGAATCCTTATTGCATGCAGACAACATCCATGTTTTGAGTGTAGTTTCATTTTTTACATACTGTTGAATGTATAAAACAGACTTCTGCTTTTAATTCAATGCAAGTTGGAGCTCTCTGTTCTTACTAACTTCCATTTGACAAGAATTATTTGGTTTAAGGGAGAATGGAGCAGAAACAAAAGAATAAATGAGAAGTAGAGTGAATATAAGAATTTATATAAAAGGAAATCGATACACAAGTCAGGCATTTGTTGTCATGCACATAAAACGTAGCACATCGTATTAAATTGGGTACTACCCAACTTCTGCTAATTTAACACCATTTTGATACAGCTTTTATGCATGAAGTTAATATCTATCAAAGATAGAACTGCAGCAGAACATCTTTTCCAAATATTGCATTTGAAAAAATACAAGCAAAATCTCCTTTAGAGTAATATTTTATTTGCTCTTTTTATAACCTGACTGTATTTCTTTCTCTATTTGCTTTTCATTTTTAGTAAAAGTGTTTTCTCTTAAAACATAGGTTCTGATTCTCAATATATTGTTCTAGTTTCATTCAGTAATTGAGGACCAGAGAAAGGCTACAAGCAGCTGGATTCAGCTTCTAGAAAATGTCCTGAGGATATTCCAGAAAAGGTTAACTTTTGATCAAAAAGGTCTGAGTTCTCCGTTCTTCAGAGGTGCCCTTGCTTAATACTGTTTTGGGAAAAACCTCATACTCTAACTGTCATGGTAATGTTTTGAGGCAGGGAAGGCTGAAAGTAATTAAGGTGGGTGCTGAAACTTCCGTAACTGATGGTAAAGCAAGCACGAGGATCCATGTGATCACCTATAGAGACACTAAAGCCACATTAGTTTGTATCTCAGATTCTGTGGCAGATGGCAATGGAGAAACAGAAAAATCAGAATTTCTGCCCCTGCTTTTCATATAATTCCCGCCTTCTGTGACCACAAGGATAGCTGTTACATAGATCTGAGGAACACAAAAATTACAACGGAACTTAATTGACAGCAACTGGTAGGTGAAGCAAGCGAATTAGAAAGAAATCAAAACGTTTGTTTATGCTCAATAAATCTTTTGGAACAGGAATACTGACTGTTTTAACTCTATATGGGGTATTACTACATTTGTTAAACATGGCTGGACTGTTTGTAAGGACAGAAAATTCTCTAGGTTCATATTCCAGGCAATCCTGATTTTTGAAGGGCTTTTATTATAGAATCTTTATGTATCAACTTTGTTCAATCTTGCAATATAGAATATTCTACAGAGGCATGCCCCGCTGTTTGTCACTTTGCATCATGATGCTATATATCTAAAATCACAGCCTCACCTAATGTACCCACTTCTTTTTTATTTATGGAAAGCAAATGGACACTGAATGGTGCCTGAAAGCAAGGGTTTCTAAAGATCAGAAACAGGGAAGCAATTTTTAAATTGATATTTTATGGACTAAACATGTAGAAGCTGTGACAACTTAAACTGATATTTTAAAGAGGAAGAAATACCTTTAATTTCAGTAACTTGCTTTAATAAAGATATTCGTAAGCATATTTTTTAAATATTTCCTTTGTTGTTTTATACAAAAAACTCTAATTGGTAACATTAAACAATAAGTTCATCACTGAATCTATCTGCGTATCTAAAATATCAGTGTCTGTTTAAATATTTGACCTAAATGTCATAAAGTTGTCTTAATGGAAAATGTAAATTCCCATGCATGTGTTATATAAATAAATACTTTCTGTATACATTTAGGTTCATTTTTGTGTTGAAACTAATATACTGCAACCTTGAGCTCAGTGGGGGCTATGAGAATCAGGAGAGCCATCAAGCAGACTGATTAGACTGCCCACTGAGTATAAGTGATATCAAAACAAGCAAGCTTCGGCCAGCATTAAAGGCAGAATGCAGCAGGAACTGCAAGCACGTTACACAAACTGGGATCCTGTTGGCACTTGTAACATAGTAAGATGGTGCAAAAATGGACCAATCACCCCAAAATGCAGCCCCAAGTGATCAGTGGGTCTCATGGGAATGTTGGGACAGCACTAGTAGAATGGAAAACTAAATCACAGCCTTCACTGTGTATACAGTTACAGAAACACATGTTTATATATAATCTGTCCACATATCTGTCAACATTACTATTCATGACTGCTGTGGCACCTTGGTACATCAGCGATATTTCAATGAAAGGAAGCAACTTTCTTTTTTTTTTTTTCCCCCTGTAAAAAGATTGTATCTATGTGTAAAGAGATTTGCAAAAACTGAAGTAGTATGTGTTCAAGTTGTTTCGTATTTTAGTATTATGGACTGCTACAGGTCTGCGAATAGAGCTCTGAACAATTTCTGACAGCATTTTAAAAGGAATTCATAGATTTTATTTTTTTAAAATATGTACATATTGACATAATATATCTTCCCTATAATGCTCCAGTCAATGAAAGAAACATTCAAGATTTTGTAAACTGGGGAGAAAACGTGTGGAAGGGCAGATCCTTCCATTTTCTATCTGGTAAGAAATTATGCAATCATGTGCTCTTCTCAAAAAAGATTTGAAGTTCTTCCTGCTATACATGGATATGGCAAATCACTCATTTTGTAGGTATATTACCAAAGGACAGTGTTCTCAGTATTCACAAAACATCTTAAATAAATTGAAAGAAGTGGCTTTACAAGTACTAATGAAGGATGTGGACGTGTCTATTCTGATTGCAGGTGGGAGGAGGAGGGGTTAGCAACTGAACCACAGCAACACCTATTTGCTTTTTTTGTTGTTGTTAATAAACAGAGTTGCTATAAGAAAGGGCAGAAAATTCCATGATTAGAAAAACTATTCCTATTCTCCACCCATTGCTGTTTCTACCTATACCTGTGACTAGGCAAATTTTAAGATTTGTTTACTATATTCTCCTCAATATGGAACTATTTGGAATACTATTGCCTATAGTATTCATTCACCACCGCTCCTCTCTTTCTTGTGTCACTTGAGGTACAGAGTCAAATTGCAACCTTACTTATATCTGACAGAAATATTTTGTTCTCTCACCTTTATTGTTGAAATCTTAAAAAAATACTAACTTAAAAAAAAAAAAACTTTTTAAATCTCCTACTCTGAGCTGTAGTTTTGTCATTCACCACCACTCAAAATTTTGGTGAAATATGGAGTGATTACAACATAAAAATGACAATCTCTTCAGCCATCAGAACTGAACTTTGTGGGACATTAGCGCTATATCCAGCTAAAAGGAGCTAAAATTTTAACATAAACAGGTTTACTTGAAGACAGAAGACCCTCAGTAAACAGAAATTCACAGACAGCTTGAGAAATCTGTCATATTCTTTCCAGCCTGAATCTGATTGCAACTACCAATCCTTTCAACAAAAAGAATTAAAGCAAAATATGCTGTTTAGAATAATCTTCATTCTGCTTGGCTATGATATGAGCTGCTGCTCTTAGAGAGTTCCTCATTATAAATACCAGTTTCCAAGGCTTTCAGTCTTTAAACCAGTGTTCAAATCAAATATGGCCCACAGTATATTGTATGACCAGCCATGCTTTTCAAGTGTCAGTAAAACTTATCTACAGAATACATGATGTAGGTCTGCTAATGAAGACTCAAACATTCTTGATATCTTATTTCCGTTTTTCCATGTTACTATGATTCTTTCGTATTTCTCATATTAATTCAATTAGTTTATTTCAGTTCAAAAGTATTTGCACACAACCTTAACTGTGGTTTTTCATATTCTGTATGTAAACGTGTTCTGATGGATATATGTAAGTTTTATGGAACCAAAATGTCAGTGGCCCTTTGGTCCATGTAATAAAATCAGCTCTTACACAGAAACAAGCAGTACTGTTGAGGCTTTAAACATCATCGTAAACTATCATGAGTCACTCAGTACATCATCTTCAGGTACAAGTTCTTTAGGTCTGTTTTTACCAGCATCCATCAATCAAAGTTTATAGGCTCACAAATGGCTTGGCCAACACTCAGTAGTAATATTTTAGCCATATCTACACTGAAAATAAAATCTACAGAGAAAATATAAGGTAAATGTCTGGTGTTTGGTTTGGCTTACTTTCTTAATTTATGAAGAAAGTTGATATATTTCTCTCTTTGTGAAAGTACTCGCTTCTTTCATGCAAGTGTCTCAGATGCATTCATATCTATAGCTAAGGCTGGTCTAGTATGTCTACCTCTCTCATGGAGATCAGAACTGAATCTAGATAAAAGACATTTATGTTTTGCCCCTTTTGCTATATGAGTTTTGTGCATTTTAAATGTTGCAAATCAGTTTTTCAAACAGTGCGCTTGTATAGTGATTTATATTGATAGCCAGAGTCACAGACAAGGCATGTAAAAACTAATATTCTGCCACCATCAACTACTGTGATCTCAAGTCAGGCAGTTGCACAAACAAGAAATTTCTGGAAGAAAAGCTTTTCCTTTACAGTCAAAGAACTGAAAAATCAAAGTGAATTTTGTATTATAATTATTACAAGGCTTTGGATGCTGCATCTAAGAAAGCATGCACAAGATCAAGGGCAGTGTGTCAGAAGAGATGTGACTACCATGTCGTGGCCCAGGTTCAAGGGTATTGAATGCTTTGGAAAGGAAAGTAGCTGATCTCATTTTGTGAAGGCTATCTTGTCTAATACACCATGGTGGAAATTGACCTCAAATCTCTTCTTGTTTTGGTTTATTTTACTGTGACTATTGCAACATCCTGTGTTCTGTACTAACAAGCATTTTCGTTTGTTTTGTTTTGCTTTGCTTTGTTTTCCTCAAAACGTCCCCCATATGTGTATTCCCTTGTGTTTAAGAAGGTATGCTGATAATGTACATCATTCCAGTGCTGTCATACAATGCATACTCCATCAATAATAAATTGCTCTGAAATAAAATGGCCTTATTATTATCTTATAAGTGAGATCAACATCTGAGCACAGTGTATTTCAAATTGTTTCGTTCAATCCACAAACCCAACAGTGTCTCAACTTGAAGGAATAACTAAATGGCAAAAGTGTTACTTGGAATACAGAGTTCTCAGATAAGGCTCAGGAGAAGATTTTTGTTCTTCCAAAATCAATATATGCCTCAGATTTTAGTAGTTGCTCTATTAAGACACTGGTCTTAAGACATTAAGGCATATACAGACATTAACATTAGTGTTTCCTGTGTTGTGACTATTCTTGCCAGTGTCTTAAACTTATCTTGCTGTTGAGTAGGCCATTTTTCCCTTGGATTTTTTTCATTACTTATTTAGGTCTGATAAATCAATATGAACAGCTACCAGTCTCCATGCTGAAACCAGAAACTTGTAAGCTTGGAAGAGAGATCATCAACAGTCCATGATGGCAATGAAAATGTTCAGATGTGAAAAGAGTGAAAGTAATCTCTAACCTCTCCACAAATAATCATGCTTAAAACTGTAAGAGACCACATTGTGGTTTCTTGTATTAATACACTGGGATTATTTATTTAACACTGGAGGAAAGCAGATGTGTGAAAAGTCAGATGATTATTGATTAGTGATTCATCAAAAATATATTTTGAAAGAGAGAGGAAAAGTCAACTTCTTGTATTCTCTTCAGAAATTATAATAAAAAAATGTAGTCAGAAGTTGGTTTTGGGTAAACTGCTTAGCACTTCTTTAACATGTTGCATTTGTGCCCTGTGGGTGCACATCTAGGCAGCATAAGTTAAAAAGGTTCAGAATAGAGTCAAAGTGGCGTGAAACGATGAATACAGTTTCAGCGTTCCTCCTGAGCTCAGCCAGCAGGGAAAGAAATGTGCTTATGTCAAGAAAGTGCTTAAGCACATACATCACATTATATGTGTGAGTTATTAAATGGACTGGGAAATTAAAGCTAAAAGAGATCATTGGATTCTTCTAGTTTGGTGTCCTAACTAACTTAATAATTACTTAGCTGGATAGTGACAATGATAATATGGTTGCAAATTTCAAAATCTCTGAATTGACAAAAATTGCCTTTTCCTTGGTGGGATGTGTCATGGAGTTAAGTTTTCATGATTGTGATACAGCTTCAGAAACTTTCTTCCAATAACTGCTGGTCTTGCCAATTACAAATAAGTGTATAGACCTGTCAGTTTTTTAATGTTTCAGACTTTTATTTGCTTAAATGTTAAAAATAATTGGAATTTTATAATGAATGACATTGTGAAGGGTGCACTGACTATTTTATGTAAGTTTATAAAAAGCATAAAGTTCTGTAATATTCATTCTCATTATGATGAACAATTTCCCATAAAAACTGGCTTGTCTTAATACTTTTTAAAAAGTGAAATTGGAGGGAAAACATTTTATTTAGAACCAATAATACTTATAATTGTGCATGTTGAGTTTTTAATGAATATATTTGAAAATGCATTAAGCTGGGTTTGCTTCATTCTTATTTAACAAAATGTGTGATAAGTGAAATGTGAAGCTACCAGAAAATTTAGCAATTTTTTTGCCTTAAAAACATCTTAGACAAGCAGACAGAATATTTCTTGAGCTCTTCAGATATAGAAAACGTTAAACCAAATATTTTACTTTGGATCCCTAGGTGTAAATAAAGCTATTTATAATGTATTTCATAAATGCTAACTTCCTTTGTAAGTCTCTCCAACTGATTAAGCACTGTCTTTGGAGTGACTTATTGTGTGCTTAAGTTAATTCCATCCACAAATATTTGCAATATCCAAGTAAGAGATTTTACCTGATATTAGTAAAGCCAGTAGAATCTAACCTGTTGTTAACTTTACTTAGTAAAAACTGCATACATTATGTCATTGTTTTTTGACTGAACTACCAGGCAATGGGTAACAATATGAACAGCATGTGTAGAAAATCCTTTCAATATATAAGCCGTGAAATATCACATGAAACACTACAGTGATTTTTGGCTATTTTATCCACATGTCAACTAAACAAATTCCACCACACCAAATACAAATACAGACAAATTATATCCTTCAAAAACTATATTGAATCTTTAGTGGAATCAGAATTTTAAAAATCTCTAACATTTTTCTGCTGGTTTCAGTGTCGTAGATATCAACTGTACAAACCATATCATTAGAAAGGCCTCCGATTCTAAAGATTACAAACAGCTTTGCATTAGTTTTGAAAGGTCAATGTGTGGAGATACCTGTGTGAACGAAAGTGGCTGTCACTTGAACATTGCCTATTCTTTCGAAAATTATTCATCAAAGCAGGAAAAGTAGCATCTTTTCATTTCCTTTTCTCTCTCTTTTTTTTCCTGTTTTTTTTTTTGTCTTTTTGACTTTCATTCTGTTTTATTCCTATTTTGTAAAAGAGTTTTTGATTATGATAACATTTATATATTATGTTTACCACACAGATCTCGTAATTTCATTCCTGATTATGTAATCATAGCTGTTCAATAAAGATGTAGCTGAGCCCAAATCATTTACACTAGACAGACAGAAAAATGATTGAGGTTGGAAGGGACCTCTGGAGATCATCTAGTCCAACCTTCCTGCTTAAGCAGGGTCACCTAGAGAAGATGGTACAGGATCATGTCCATGCAGATTCCTGTTGCCTTTTGTCGCTGAACACCAACCTAAAAGATTCTGGCCCCTTCCTCTTGACATCCTCCTTTAATATACTTGTACACATCTTCTCTCAGTCTTCTCCAGGCCAGCTCTCTCAGCTCCTGTTTTCGAATAACAGCCCTCCATTGAATTATCTCCAGCATGTCTATGTCTCTGCTAGGGAGCCTAGAATTAGACCCAGTACTCCAGATATAGCCTTGCCAGGGATGAGTAGAGGGGAAAAATCACCTACCTCAACCTGCTGGCAACTCTACTTCACTACAGTCCTGTCGCATCAAGGCAGCCTGAGATGTTCAGTAACTGTTCTCAAAAGCACAGCACGTTGTTATAAAAACCCTGTAAGATTTGAAATGATAAAACTTAGTTCAGCTCTGGTGGTAGTAGTGTGAAAATCCAGTTTCTGTAAAAGAATCCACTGATTCTGCCTTTTACTCTTGTAAGGTACATGTCACAACTTCTTCCAACAGGGCAGGGAGGACTAACCTTGGAAATCGTACAAGTGCATCACCTTCAAGTTTTGGAAAGACTTTGCTACAGGTCTGTTGGCTACCATGAGCTGGAGTTTTTCTTTCTGCATCATGTTCTTGGGCTTCTGATGCTTCTTCTCCCAAAATTTTTCCCAGTGTTTTCTGCTGACAGCACTCTGTTTCTATACCAAGTGGTGTCCCCACCTTCCTCTGTAGCCCCCAGGATTAGCATCTTGGTACCTACATGCACCAAAGCTGGCTCTTCTGAAAAACCACTCCCCTCTTCCATGCCTAAGGCTCTGCAGTTGTTAACGATGTTGCACTGTGAAACCCTACCTGATGAAGAAATGGTGAAAACAACTTTTCTTTTAAACTGTTACAAACAGATTTTAAAACCATGATAATATTCTGCCTCTCAACTTTTCTTATTCCATATCATTTTAGCTTTTTATTTTGCTGCAGAAATTAATTTGCACAATGGAAAAATAAGAGAGACGTGTTTCAAATGCTTTCACTGGAAATCAATTTACTGTGGCATTTACTTCTTCTAAAAAAGTTAATTTTAGGATAAAAAACAAAACAAAACAAAACAAACACAAATACATTAATAGACCAAATAATATATAGCAATGAACTTCTTGCATTTTATGAGCTTACCCCATTTCCATCCTGCTCAAGGGCTAGCTGATCTGGTGATGCTGCATACACCTCAACCTAACTCTTTTTTTTCAAGGTTCTCTCTTCTCATAGATTTCCTCTGAAGGACTCTACCTATCTTTCTCCCTGAACAGAAGATCACAACAAATTCTCATATTTGTCCAGAATTAACAAACTGCACCTACAGAATTGAGTCAGCACAACTTTCTCAGTATTTTAATGCAGATTCTTATACTTGCTAATAGCTTGGGTCAGCAGATGATCCCTGCATTCCTATGCAGGGGCATAGATCGTACTATCCTGATACAAATGTCAAATAAATTACCAAACCATTAGTTCCTTGACCATACTGCTGGGGGAAATGAATAAGGCTGTGACCTAAGCTATTGTTTATGAGCCAGGTCTTCATTACAGTAGACATTATTGTACATGAGAAATAACGGCACAAGCGGAAATGTCCAAAATTTTGTTGTGAGATTGTACTTACCACATGGTATATTAAAATATAATGAAAATACATTATGTTATGAGATAAAAAATAATGTCAAACAGAGCAAAATGCAAGCAGGCTCCTGACTGAATAAATCAGAGCAAACACGCAAGGCAATAAATTCCAGTCAGTTTCCTTGCTGTATGGGCAAAAGGGGATTAAACAAGGCAGTGGCTTAAATTTATAGTAGCTTTTATTTATGAGTCAGGCCTCAATCATGTATCAAAGACACTAGGCCTATAATAATGGCAGAAGAAAAACAGAACTGATTCTCAGAGGGTTGATGCCTTTAGAACACAAAAGTGCTACTGCAAAATGTAGAAATAGAAAATGAAGGCAGAGAGGGAAATCTGAACAATACCCTTACTGTACTCCCCTGCAATGAAGCACAACCACCCCAGGATTTTTCTTTCTTTTCCATTGCCTTGTTTCCTTACCTCCACTTTTGCCATTTCCTCCCCTTCCCCACTGCCACTCTTTTATTTCCATGAAATAATGTGAATCAGTGAAATAGAATGGCTTCGGTCAAGTCCAGAGTGAACGGGAAGCTGGAGTTGTTCCCTTTGTCAGCTATCTCACCAGAACAGCTCTTTTTCTCCCCATGTCCTGTATACTTGTGACAATCCTATATAATTGGACAAAGTATCCGAAAAAAGACTGTCATCTACTTGTAAAACACAGAGATGCAAATGTAAAGCAGTAATGCCTCACAAAAGAGCTGGGATGATAGTAGCCACCAAATTAAACATGAGCTTGCTTTGTTATCTGAGCTGAAAAATCCACTATAATTTTTGGCGGTGTATGCAGAGTCATCATATCAGGTTGGCAACATACAAATCTCTGCAAGCCATAGAGTGAGCTGCAGCCACTTCAGTGCAAGGGAGATGTCAAAACAAACTGGTGGGAATTCGAAGCAGAACACTCCTTGTCCCTCTCCTCCTTTCACGCCTACCCGCCTCCAAACATCTGACGAGGCTGGAAGAGCTGCTACATCCGGAGCCTTTTAAATATAGAAGTTGTGAATGGTTTGTACTGATTCATATATGCATCACTGACACTGTGCTGGCAACAGCACAGCGATGAGTGCAGCATAAAATCTATGTAAAAGAGGAGAGGGTATAACTTTTGTTTATGTCAGTCAGACTTTGGATCAGTAGATGACTGGTTGGTTAAACTAAATTTATATGTGGGACATAGAGCTGTGTAAGTACAGAGCTACAGTAGGTAAAAGTATTTTGTCCAAAGAGGTACTGCCAGAGGAAGAAGCAGTCAGTCAAGAGTGACATGAATTGTTGATGTGTACCAGATTGGCACACGTTTATCCATAGAAGGGTTTCTTAGGTCTAGGTTAGAAAGCCTACTCTATGGAGGTCTCAGAGTAGCTCAAAGCCTGAAGGTCCTCCTCACCTGAGGTGTAAAAGAGGGCAGCCCAAGTGCCTGTCACATGGTTCATACTAGGAGTATGTATGAAATCTCATTTCAAATGGATGCTCTGAACGTCCCTTTATTCCCTGTTGAAATCTTTCTGTTCTGTGAGAATAAACAGAAGATGAGTTCTGAAGCCGAACAGTTTTTGACTATTTACTGGGAAGTACAACACTCAAGTTTGAATTCTTTGGACAATAAACGTTCATTCATATATCAAAATGCTTTCTTAAAATAGAAAAGAATGATGAGTGAGGCATACTTTTCAGATAGAGAGCAAGTGAGAAGCAGGAATGAAGTGAAGTGAAATCTTGTTTCCTCTACAGCACGCATGGAAACTATTCAAAGGTATTCCTCGTATTAATCTTCCTCCTTAATGTAACTTCAAAGGTCTTAATTTTTTGCAATGGAAAGGAAGCCTTACAAAATCTCATTATTCTTGCATGTGGGAAATGCTCTGTAGGAACCTGCTACCAGTCAAAAAACAAAAGTATTCAGAAGTATCAGCAAATACTTGCATAAAGAAGAGGATGAGTAATAAAGCAGATATGGTATAATTACAATAAGTGTCAAGAAAAGCTTTATCACTTTGGTTACTAAAGCAATGAAATATCTTTGCAATCAAACTGATGAAAGCAGTGCTGCTTGGACAGAGGTATAAAGGGCAACATTGAAAAGAATAGGTCTTTTTTGATGGAGAATGGACATAAACAAATTATTCACGATTGTTTTTCTTAATTCTTTTGATTTTGATTATCTAATACTCCATATCTCTAGCAATATAAAGACACTTTGACAATTTAATTCCTCCAGCTGAAATGTTTTTGAGAACAACCTCAGAAGAAAACGGATTTTAAATTGAAAGAAGAAAGAAGAAAATATTTTATATTCTATAGCATTCCATAGAGTTGAAATGCATTATAGCCAGGTTTTTCTCAGATTATGTGTTATTTTCTAGTGTTGTTATATGTTTTACAAGACACAATATTGATTTAATGCAGTAGTTGGTTCTCTTGTTGTGCCTTCCAGGCACTATTAATTTAAAAAATATATATATATGAAATCCTCACATTTAACAAAAAATAGTATATACTGTTCTATCCCTGTTGTGGAATTCGAGACGGTGGCTTTTACACCATTAATACAAATGACATACAAGTTGAGACAAATACACTCCAAAATCTGCAAAATTCCCCTTTCAAATCTATTCAGTTTATAGGCTATCCCTGGTTTTGGGAGGATGTATTGGTAAGTACACACTGGAAGTGAAAAACACTGAAAAACGTAATGGGAAAAGTTACTTGTATTTGTGGAAATTATGCCTCTCTGGATACTTTCCATTGTATGGTCTGTTTTCTTGCTCATTCCCAATGTTTTGGGCATCGTGTTCTTTGTGATTATGCCTTCTCTGATGTGTGGAACATCTGAAATCTATTTTTTTTTATCTCTGAGGCAATAGTGTTGCCTGCAAGTAAGTTGTTTTGTGCCCTTCTGAACTAAGATCTCCTTCACAACTTTTTCAAATAGCTCAAAGCTTAAAGGAGCAAAAGTAAATATATTTTTCTTACTCTTTAACTGTATTTATTTTACGTTGTCTGCTACCCTGCCTACAGCACTTCCAGTGTTCCCAGAGCTCATGAACCTACTTACTTTCCATCCACTTCTTGCTGCAGAAGGCTTTGTTCCTGTCTATCACAGTGGGGAAAAAAATGTTCACAGCTTTCTGGGTCTTATCATAGCACTTGCAAGTAGACAAGAAACATAAACAGATTTGGGAGATCTATGTCTGTGGGTGGAAGAAGGTGATTCCAAAGATAATTTGAATGTTCAAGATGGAATAGTTGGACAAGACTTTGCCAAGACCTATTGAAGATGATAGATGTTGGAAAAGAAGAAAAATCTGTTTAGTTCTTACTTTAGTGGAGTCCATCTTGAACCTTTCCTGCTGCATGTTACTTAGCATTAAAATGACAAAAGCAAATTCTCCCACTGTGTTTAGTTGTGATTAGAAGGTGAACCTCAGCTACCTCTCTGCAGTTCGCAGAATATCAATTTCTCAGCATTTTTTTTGTTTTCTTTTTGTTTGCCTCTTAGACTGGCGGAGGAATAAAGGCCTTTGCAGAGAGAGGAAAACTAGAGGAAAGGGAAAATTCAATATTTATTTCTTTAATTTGGAAGATTTCCATAAAGGATGAGCTACATGCTGACAAGCATGTGAGATGCTCGTTGTAACTTCCTGGGCAGCTTATAATATATTAATTTGACTGTGTTTAGTCTTAGAAATTCAAAGATGCTAGAATGGACCTCTGAATTGGCCAGGGAAATGCAGGAGCAGTCTTTCCTAAGGAAAAGGAGGTAACTGTGGGCAATCTTTGTGAACTTCATCTGTCACAAATGTTGCATGTCTGATATCATCTTCTGTCACTTTATATTTCGCTTGTTTACAACCTCATTTTTTTTTTATTTTTGAAAATATGTCTAGGGAATATCCTTCCAAGTGTTCTATCAAACAGTTGACCTTGAAAACTGAACAACTAGTGCAAGAATAAAGAAAAAAAAAAACTGCTAAAACAATAATTTCCAAAATACTCTTTTTTCCTCTTTTCTAACTTACCAATAATTTGTGCCATGACATCAGTGTTGTGTTTTTTCATCAGAAAGGGTCCATTTTTGCATTTGTAAGACTGCAGTTAATTAATGCAATAAATTTTATAAGTTTTCTCTAAGGAAGAAGTGTTTACCATCTAGTCTTTCTAAATTCAGCTTGTTAATTGAAGGTAGGAAGCTACATTGATGAAGACGCTTTTCTTTTGTATTTCTGCAGGGTACTGCATCGTGTACTATCAAAATATCTTTCAGTCACCGCATGCAGGAATGTCTTCTTCCCACCTTTCCCTATCAAAGAAGTTATAGTGGCAATCACATAAAATTTGAAAACTGAATGAGCACCTCTCTCTTCCAGGTGGTAGTTTCACACCTTCTACTTTTATTTGGAAGTTCAGACCACTTGGGTTTGTCCAACTCCAAATCCACAGCAACTTTTGACAGCAGCTAACTGATATTCTCCACAGCAGCATGGGGGCAACATCAGCAAAAACACTTCCCTCTCCTGTGATGATTACTGGCTCAGTGGACTAATCTAGTAGCTAGGCAACAGTAAGAAGAGTCTGGGACCAGGGAAGGAAGCTTTCAGCAGGGAAGGCTGCATAGTTGCGTGAGGGAAGTCTACATATTTCCATACAGAACAGACTACTTGCATGATAACACAGTGTAGTAAATCATGATTGCAAGCACTGTTTGAATAGGGTCAGTGTTTGCTGAGGGTAGTGTGCCCACATCTAAAATTAACTCAGCAGTTTTCCTCAACAGCCCCACATTCTCATCCTTCTAGGCACATTTTGACAGACCGTGTTCAGTGATAACTAATTTTATTCAAAACATCAAATTGGGAGAAATTTAGTCTACTGCATGAAGTTGCCAACCTATGAAAAATTAAGCAGTCAGTTCTGTAATTGTTGCAACAGCAATATGAACAAACAAAACTTCTTGCCCTGTAACTATGAGATCATTTTTGTTTTAGAGGATCAAGGTAGGTTTCAAAAGAATAGCGTTCTTTTCTGTATCTTCTCTGTATTAGTGAAGAAATACTCAGAAACTGGACTAAATTTGCTTTGTTTATATGCAGCATGTATCTATTTATGCGTGCTTCATGTATTTTTTTCATTTAAATTTCTCTTTTCCCCTCAATAACTCCTTTTATCATAGTGTGTCCTAAGTGAAAGGCAAACTCAATTAATCATCAACCAACTTGTATTTCTGTGGCATCTGTCTTCCTGATATCTAAGCATTATTTAAGTTTGTGTTGAATTTTGCACTCAAATTTGCCCATCCTTGCTAGAAAGAGGCATGAGGCAGTTTCAAGAGCAATTTACAAGGAGCTTTTTTCCTCCTCTCTATTTGAGCAGCAATTCCTGTGATTCGCAGGTTGACAGGAGCACATCATTCTGGTGCTCAGATCAGTGCACGAGCTGCCCATCGAATAGCAGATCAAGTTTAAAGTCCTAAGGGCAAATTCTGCTGTCAGTTACACAGGTGAACATGTAACTGTAAGAACAGAATTTGGCCCCTAGTCTTGATCTTCAAGTCTCTCAGTGGGAAACTTGATTACTGTGTTTAGGACAAAATGTAAGACTGCTTTATAAAGAGCTTGATACACACATATCATGAGGCACAAGTCTGCTTTTTTCCTGGTTATGTTGTGATAGCATTTTCAAAGTTCCTGAATTACAGCAGTTCTTAGACCGTATGTCGTAATGCTGTATTCATTTATAGAATCACCATTTTTAATGGGACTTGATATGGTGGAAAGAAAATGTAGCACTGAAAAAACTTTGTTGTCATTTTTTTCATGGAAGCACTTGTTAGGAGAACCAGCTTTTAAAAATTCGTGCAGCTAATTTTTTCCCTCTTACTTCTCCAGTACTTCTTACTAGACATTTTAAAACACTTGACTTTGTCCCAAGTTTCTTAAAAATGTGGAACAGTCTGGATTTATTAGCCTGGGTTAGTTTGGATTTCAGAATGTCTTTGTATCATATACCTGTAGATTCCTCTGATGGAAACTGGATAATGCCACAAATCTGGGCACTCTCTTTTATGTAATATGAAATGCCCCTGAATGCATCATTCTCTGGGGCTGAGTTTAGTCTTATCTAATTGCTTGACTGATGAGCCAGCAGTGTGCGCTTGCAGCCTGGAAGGCCAACTGTGTTCTGGGCTGTATTAAAAAAGGGGTGGCCAGCAAGGAGAGAGAGGTGATTGTCCTCCTCTGCTCAGCTCTTGTGAGGCCCCATTTGGAGTACTGTGTCCAGGCCTGGGGCCCCCAGTACAGGAAGGACATGGAGCTCTTGGAGCAGGTCCAAAGGAGGGCCAGGAAGATGATCAGAGGGCTGGAGCACCTCTCCTGTGAGGAGAGGCTGAGGGAACTGGGATTGTTCAGCTTGGAGAAGAGAAGGCTCCAGGGAGACTTCATTGCAGCCTTCCAGTACTTGAAGGGAGCATATAAACAGGAAGGGGAACGGATGTTTACAAGGGTGGATAGTGATAGGACAAGGGGGAATGGTTTTAAACTGAGACAGGAGAGGTTTAGGTTGGACATTAGGAGGAAGTTTTTCACACAAAGGGTGGTGACGTACTGGAACAGGTTGCCCAAGGAGGTTGTGGATGCCCCATCCCTGGAGGCATTCAAGGCCAGGCTGGATGTGGCTCTAGGCAGCCTGGTCTAGTGGCTGGCGACCCTGCACATAGCAGGGGGGTTGAAACTAGAATCATTGTGGTCCTTTTCAACCCAGGCCATTCTATGATTCTATGATTCCAGAATGTTACCTCATCCATAGAAGCAGCTATGTGACCAAGCAAGTGAGCCAGAAGGTAACCTGCAAGGAGAATGTGTTTAAAGCCTGCTACAGTTTCAGTGATATTCTACTTCAGTGTATTATTTTTTATTTTTCCCGGTCTTTTTTTGTTTGTTTGTTTGTTTGTTTGTTTGTTTGTTTTTCCCTCTGACAGTCTGAAAGATGGGATTTTCTTCATGTTTTCCCCAAGGGCCAAAACTTTCTGGATTTGGTATCTAAAACTGTGGTAGTGAGAAAGTGGGGGTTCCCAGATTTTGCAGTGATGGTTTCCTTAACGTGTGAAGACTGCCATTAGGTCCAGGCTCTTCCACTGAGGACACTCCTCGCTTCTCTTAGTTAATCTTTGCCCCTCGACCTCACAGCTCTGGTCAAACGACTACATTGGAGAAACATCCACCAGATGGCAGCATGCCATATCGAAAATCAGTCACTTAAATCAATATTTAGGCATTTATTTTTTTATTATTTTTTTAGATGCACAATTAAATCTAATCAAAACTCATGACCTCAGAAAGTCAGGTAACACACTGCAGGCATGTCAGCTGCTGCCAGTCCCCAGAGCTGCCCGTGCCTGGAGGACTGTGTCTTAACTTGTCACCAGTACTTCCCAGCCCGCTTTTGGGTTGTCAGAGAAAATGAAAGAAACAATGGAGCAGCTGCTTCTCCTTGAGGCCTTCAAGGGATGTATGTGCTCCCTGAGCCTTTATTGGTTTACACACCACCACTGTGACGGCCAGCTGAGTGTCTGCATGGTATAAAAATAGACCACAGCAGAAAGCCAGGGTGTCCCTCGCTGGAAAGGTGCCTGGGATGGCAAGCAGGCACCCTAGCATCTCACGAAGTCTGTGTCTGTCCTAGAGAAGCCACAGCTGGGTGACAGAGTGCTGTGGCAGAGTTGTGACAGAAGGTAAGATCCAATGCCTTTCAACTATAGGTAAGCCAGATTTGGCCAGCTTGGAAGGGAGTTTAACGAGCAGATAAGAGAAGTGGCAGCACTGCATATGGTTTATATGTATTTTTGTGTAAGATAGGGAAACTCACCTCCCATTAAAATCCACCATTGGCAACATTAAGAAAACGAGCAGAATATTTGTGTAGTCTTTAACATGGCAGTGATGTTTGAAATACCACCAGATCACAGATATGTAAAGCCATGAAAGTGGTCATTTTTATCATGAACATTGATTCATAGTTGCGTAACTAATCATGACAACTTAATTAATTGCTTATTACCAAGGGTTTTCTCTTTTATTAGGGAACAAGTGACTTCCTTCCCTTGTACTGGTGTATATTTCTCTGTGTGATAGAGATTAATGCGTAAAGCTTTGCAGGAAACTGCCTCATTGATTTTGCTGCCTTTGTATTTGTCTTCCTTAGGTGACTTCCAGTAACATAGATCAAAGGGACACAACGAGTTTCACTAGGACATCAAATACTGTGCTTATGGCAACTTGAGGTTTGGGCTTCATTTAGAAACCCTATGCACACTAGGTCCATTTGTCTCTCTTGTAATTTTTCCTTCAGTTTTATTGACTTATTAGAAAATGCATTGTTAATCCAGATCTAACAGCACGTAATGGCAAGTTATTTCGACCTGTATTGGTTTTACATAATGTACTCATATGCAACTTCTATCGTTTTTTGCAAAACATGAGATTTTGTTTTGTGTTTATACATGTTTGTGAGTGTATTATGTATTTTATCAGTATTTTAGACATATTCAGGAAAATTTAAAATTTCTGTTGTTAGTGTTTAACCTTATGTATGTTGAATGAATTATTATAGGATCATTTCACCTTACACATTTATAACTTATTCACTGAACCAGAGAAGCAACTTTCCTTTAGATCCAAAAACCTTCAGTAAGATAAGTCTGATATCAATACTTTAGAAAGCCTATAGCTTGGGGATAGTGTACATGAAAGAATGTAAGAGAGCTGACGGGGTACTTTTAAAAAATGTCCTGACAGAGTCAAGGTGATGGCCATTTTTAGCTGCCCTGCTATCCATCACCTCTTTCAGCCAGGCATACTCCATCATATGCAACAGCCTCATGAATTTATGCATCAAGCTGTGCAGCCAGTCGTGCCGAGGGCTCTGGTGACAAGTGAAATTGCTGTGCGCCTCATTTAGCTGTTTATTGCGCCTGAGTACGTGTTGCAGCTGTCATCTTACGATGGGATGATAGTGCTCGTTAATAGACAAGACAGGCAAATAATGATGGAGACTATAGCAAGAGATGCTCATCTGCCAATAGGCTCTCAGCAATATCACAAACATTCACAAAGTTTTCAATCAAAAACAACACTGCAAGAAAATACTGAGGCCAGCATCTGTTCTTTATGTGACTAGCAGTGCAGATTAAACTTCTGAGAAACTGCAGCCCAGTCTACCTCTTAACTTCTTGAATTTTTATCTTTAAAGAAAAAAAAATCTTTCTTTTTAAATGATGTTTCAAAGGAATGATTTGCACGTGACAAAACAACTCAGAGTGTTCTTTGGGCTTTTCTGATCCTTTAGGTAAAACTCTGCCTGATGTAACTAGAATCCTTCCCCCTTGTTTGCGTGGTGCGAATACAAAACACGAGGAACTCACAAGCATTGCATCAAGGTTCTTGCAAAAGTTTCACTTAGTGCATTTCAGTTGCCTGGTTATGCAGTTTAACATTAGTCCGCTTGTATACTTCCTCTGGAAAAAAAGTCTATTTTAGAGGCGTGTAGAATAATTTCAATAGAAAAAGAAAATAAACCTGTAAAACCGGCATTTCTTTCTGTGAAACAGGAGATAGGATGAATGCAAATTCACGTGTATAAAACCCTCTCAGTAAAGATGATAGCTTATTCTGCCTTTACCCTGTACTTTTAAATTAGTGGTTTGCAGTAATTTGCAACATGTTCTCTTCTGTGATTTGCAAAATTCTTTGCTCAAATTAATTACTTTCTACACCATAGTATTAATTTTTAACTTATTTATAAAGAAATCAATTATGTTTCCTAAATAAATCCTTTGTTTAGAGTGCGACATCAAGGTTTAATATGTTTTATGTAATTAAAGGAGGTATTTGAATGTATTAGGTGAAGAAACTTCGTGTAAATCCTTATGAAATATTCTGTGAAAGGTACTTCTAAACATCTGTATCTTTTGTATGCTAGACAACTTACTAAGTCAAAGTCTTAAAATACTTTACTTAAAATATAAGTAAAATAGCATAAAACTCTCTCAGGTATACACACAAATATGTGAAGAACAAAAGTCATTTGTCTTGTATAATATACGATGACCCTACAAGTGAGCTGTGCTGGAATAAAATACCGAAGAAAAATAAGTGAATACATAGTAACTATTCCAATAGTAAGAATTTTCATCAAGTAACTGGCACATTTTTCCAGATTATTACTACATAATAAAAAAACAAAGCAAGAAAACAAACAAATAAAATAATGAGGGGGAAAAAAATGTAGACGACCCAGAACTTAGAAAGTAACCCTATTTTTGTGAACTAATTTATGTGTCTATTTAGTTGTTATCACTGTAATATTGACTTGGCAAAAAGAAATCTATGATAGGTTTATGATGCTTTGAAACTATATAGGTCATAGAATGATATAAACTGCTTTGCTAGTGGTAAACACTATCCTTATTTTACAGATGAGGACACTGAGGATAGAGAAATTTCCTTCTCCAAATCAATATTTAATAAAATATAATATTTAATAAAATAAAATATAAAATCAATATTTAATAAAATATGCATGATGACTTACTCTTGCAAAGGTCTAAATAAGATGAGTGATCTATTGTGCAAGATACTAAAGAGCCTGCAATGGTAGGCTTTTTCTAAGTGAGCGTTGGCCACCTGACCTCCTCCATATAGTTGCATGATCTACATGAATTTTCTGAAGTCTGTCTGAAGAGCTCAAGTAAAAGAGACGGAAGTAAAGGCCCAGCAGATCCTGCTCTGATGAAAGTACAAATGAAGATATCCCCTTGGCCACATCTACTGCTCTCTGCTGGTTCTGGACAAGAACTTTAAACTTAGAAACACCTGATTTCTGCTGGTAACTGATATGAAATCAGATAACCTCACCTTTACAGTCCAACCAATATATCTCTATGTTACTAATTAAAATCTGGTGTATAGAGGAATGGTCTGGCAGGGATCACATGAAAAGATCGTTTCAGATCTGGCAATTTCCCACCAGTGTTTTCATTTCTATGAATAAACTGCGTAGCCTGTCTCAGAGACTGATCCCTCACTGTGAGACGAATAAGTCATTTTCTTTCTCCGTGAGGGACATTAGAATAAATATAAAAAATCTGTGACACTAACAGTACACAAACCAACAATTTTTCTTGTATGAAGTAGAGTTATCATGCAGGAAATTCTGGGAAGCAAACATGGATTCTGTGCCTGTATATGGGCAGAGTTAAGGTTGAGCAACCTTAGTACTGGAAAACTCTTGCTATTTGAATACTTTGTTTTGTGGTCTTCATTCTTGCAGATAGATTGTGACTGTATTTTTGTTTATATGCATATAAATATACATGTAAGCAAATATAAACATGTGTGTACTTCCACGTATGAGTTTCTGTGTCTATTTGTTATGATAGGAGGCTGACTCTCAGGCAGCATTTAAATGAGATTGTTAACAAAGAAACAGATTTTGTAACCAAATGAGAACATATTTTTGTGACATTCTTTCCTGTCTGCAAAATATATTTTCTCTGGTTAGAGACATCAGTACTTTTCCGAGGAAGGTATTTTTCTTGAAAACACTGTTGGCTGCTTTTTCAAACAAACAAAAAGTTGAAAATTTTGTTTATAGGAAAAGTAGACCCTTAGCCCAGTGTATTCCACTATCCCAAGTAGATAATTACATTTATTCTCACATTTACATCCATTTTATGTTGATACTATCTCCAGTTAATACTGCAATTTACACCACTGGAAGCATGAGAAGAATCAATTCCAATGAAGCATATATCACTACTAACTATAATTACATATAAAAGAAGTGCTTGTGCACACATGCAGACTTATAGTAGTCTATTCTGATTTATGAGATGACATTGCAGTAAAATATGGCAAATATATGTACAGTTTGTTTGTCTCTTCCAATTTGTGCTAAAATTATTGTGAAGCCAAATATAGTCTACCCACCACAGTGCTACTGCATTAACAATAATCTTTCATTTGTTTTTGTCATTTACAGAGCTAATGGTCAGCAAATTTGTACATCCTGCCTTTTTTTTTTTTTAANAAAAAAAGTTTTATTAATGTTTCATAAAATGGTTGCTACAATCAAAGGAACTGCTATGAAAATTAAATTACTGGGCTGACTCTGAAAATCAGCATAATATGCTCTGTTTAATTCAGTCATGCTAAGATGTTAGATTCTCCTTCATTCTCTCAGCTTTCTCTCTCCTTCACCTGGGGGCATCTGCTGATGAGTCTCTTCTAGAGGTTGTTTAATGACTATTTTACAGCAACTGTCAGCTTTCTAAAGCCCAGTGGCACTGGGCATCACTGTATTACCAGCCTTTTTACACAATTTGCCTGACTGTAAATCTGAGCTTTAAAAGTACAAGAAAAGCACTTATTTGATTTAATGACTGACTGACGGGGTTTGATTAATCTTTTTATGCTTAGATGTTTTACTCATAAAGGTCATCATCTGTTTGTTTACTCCTTACTTCAATCATGGCCAATGAAAATGAAGTAAGAAATTCAAGGTTTGAGGTGAGTGCCTTGAAGGATAATGACGGTGCTGTTCACGAGCAAGACTGTTATTGTATATAATTGATATCACAGGAAATTCTGAAGGCACTGTTCAGAATCAGGATCCCATTGTTCTAATCACTGCGTAAATTCCCAGGAATACGAGGTGTGATCCCTGGGGTACAGAGCATCTGATTTATGAGACGATGCAATGGATGTGCTATAATGATACAAAGAAGAGCAAGAAGGCAAGGACACACAGGGAAAGGCACACTCACAAAGTTTCTGCATAGATTTTAAAATAACATGAAATTGAAAAAATTGAAATAGTCATCCTATAGGATCATCATCCACTGAGGATGACTGACTACAAAAAAACAGCCACAAACACACCATAAGTAACATTTCTGAAAGTACAGAACTTCAGTTTTCCAAAGTGACTTACATACTTATGAGCATAAATTTCATCTACACGCAGTGAAACTAAAGAACATTTTCCAAAAGTTGTACGTGGAAGAGAAAATCAAATCTTCTGTTTAAATATCAGTTACAATTCTTTGTCTCAGTGAAAATAAGGGAAACTTAAGCTCTTAGTGGGTACATTCCTTTCAAAAGTCTATAAACATGCTACCCTGGTATCTACAAAGCAAAAGAATGAAGAGCTGTGTCATTGTCTTCTCTTCAGCTAGGAAGACAATGATTACTTGGACAAACTGACAGGAAAACAACAACAAAAAAAACCACCAACAACAACAAAAGATATAAATAGTCTCTTCAGACAATAATCCCTTCATTTCAACAGTCCTATTTCTCCAGTGCCAATTATTTCATTTCCTTCATGTGAAAGGCTTAGTGATATCACCCTTCCCTTTGATTTTTAAACAGTGTAAGGTACTTTTGTGACATCTCAGTGGGATTTGTGAGAATAGCACTTAAGTAGCTATTTCTTCCATTAATTTTGTATCTTCTCAAGTCTACCAGATGGATTGTAAATGTTTCTATCTCATAAATACAAAGGTCACACCAAAAGTAATGCCTCCTATTTATTTCCATGGAAACTACAACAGATACAAAGAGCACTAATAATACTACTAATAATACTAATTCATAGAGCAAATTCTCAGCTACAAAATAGCTTTTTTCAACATAGTCGTCATCATTAGCTATGCATTTTTGCTGGCAATAAACAAGAGACTGCATACCGTGCTCATAAATATCTGCACCAGTGGAGGTGACCCCACTGTCTCTGTCACCACTGCTGTAATGCATCACCACCTCTTCACTGTGCCCACATCTACTGTTTGGTCTCCATAAACATTCAGCAAGCATTTATGAATGTCAATGGGTGCTATTTCTTCTGCATGGAGGAATTCAGTGACGCACTTTTTCTTCATATGCACTTCCATGTCAGACACCACTTTCAGATTGCCCCTCTGCTGCCATTTGTCAGCAGAGGCAAAAAATGTAATGGAACGTTGGCAGGAAGGTTCAACCTCTACTGCCATACCACCAATATCCGCTTCTGATGTTGTGAGCTAACACAGTAAAACAGGAAGCATTACTTTGAGAGCAGTCCTTGTAGTAAAAAAGCCCCTCTTGACTCTTAGGTCATGTGTTGTGACATGTACCTTACAAGAGTAAAAGGCAGAATTGATGGATTCTTTTACAGAAACTGGATTTCCACACAACTTCCATCAGAGCTGAACTAAGTTTTATCATCTCAAAACTTACAGAGTTTTTTATAACAATGTGCTGGGCTTTTCAGAACAGTTATTGAACATCTCAGACTGCCTTGATACAGCATGCCTCTTCTCTTGTTGGCAATGATTAGTTGTGTTGCTGTGTCAGTTGGATGTGACAGGGTTCGATGCAAACAAGTTTATCGTCTTAAGTGTCACAATTTTTTGGATGATATGTTTCATGGAGGTTTGCTTAATTCCTTAATTTTTTGCAGCTTTGCTGTAGAATGAAAATTCTGAATGCTGAGGAGAGGACTACAGCTTGTCTTGATACATCTTTTCCCTGTATCACAAAACTTTCTCCTACATGAGCCTTCCCTCCTCTTTAACTGTTTCCAGTCTTTCCCCATTTTCTTTGGTTTGATTTGATTACTTGTGAAATGGAAATCACTTACATAGGGGAACCACACTGTGAATAAAGGGCAAGTGGTAGAGTGAGGTAAAATGAGAAGGGAAAGCTGGTACTGTGACACCATGTGAGGGCATGCAAGGCATGATGGCCCTCTCAGAAGTGGGGCAAAGAATACTAGTGTTTAACATGCACCAGCAATGTGAGAAGAATCACAACAGTAGCAGAGAAGACTAGTTATAAAAGGTGAGAAGTCTTAAGTCTAATTGGAAAATGGCCCTTCTAGATTGTTGAAAATATCACAGTTTCAACATTTTGTTTCTGTTTCGGTACAGAAGAGATGTCTGTCAGTATCATCCTGGAGAAAGTCTCTTGCCCTGGGAACAAATATGACCTGGAAACATGTAGTTTCTATTCCCTGCTATGACTGAACTAGAGCTGGGATGTGACTCTGGGGTTTCAGTGTTGCCAAATGCAGCTATTCTGAAGAAGAATTTTCTGTCTTTGTCTTTGGTTTTAATCAGAAGTTTCATTCCGAGAGCCTTTCCCAGACAAAGTTCTGTTGAACTAGATAAGCTCCAATAATCATTTAGCTCAATGCATCAGCATTTTTCAGTGAAAAAAAGAAATGCTGTGAAAAAGAAAATCACTAAGCTCCAGTTGGCTTTAAACTCCTAGTCTGTCTTTTGTTTTTGCTGAGATGATTCAGTATCAGAAGGGGAAAACCACTGAACTGACTTTAAGATTTTCAAAACTAATTTTTGTACTAACAACTTTCATCCAATGTATACTGGTATTCAACAAAATTCTGCATTTTTTCTCAGTTTTCTCTGTCTCTCTCTTCCCCGCTCCCAAATATTCTAAAAAATAAATTGTGGGCTTTTTTATTATTTTTTCTTTTTTACCCAGTTGTGTCCCTCACATTTTGGTCAGTTTTCTCTTCTCCCCTTTCAGTACTGCTTTTCTATGAACAATTCTTAAAGTCAGTGAATATTGCACTAACAGCTAACCATTACATTAAGAAAATTGAGAAATCAAGGAGTGCTAAATTCAGCTTTCTATTGTCTTCCTTCCTTCTACTGTGCATCAGTGGGATGGTCAGTTTGGTGCATCAGCCGCTGGAAGTTCCTTTCTAGGCAGTTAATGGACATGTCAGGAGAATAAAATCAAGAGCAGTAAGGAATGTGATTAAAAAAATACTGTGTTAAGCAGTTTAGGATGATTGCCTACAGTGTACTGTTTCTGTGAAGGTCTGTATTCTGAATACAGGAGTCTGTGCTCCTTATTTACAAGAACAAATAAGTATTTTCTATTCTCAACACAAGACTCTAAAAAGTAAAAAGTCTTTATAACTTTTGGCTTTGCACCATTATGGTTAGCCCAGAATTAGAGGAAATGGGGGAGTAGGTAAATAAGAAGCAAGTTCAGCTGATCTGTGTGATAAGAAGATGTGAAATGCCACAAAAAAGTATAGTCCAGAACAGTGGAGATTTAACACGTCTCTCAAAATTTTGCCTTGCCTTGAACCACATTCTGCCATATATCTAATTGCCAACTAGCAAATCTCATCTCACATCCTGCATATTAATAACTGGTCACGTGGAGCCTCTTATTCAGCAGTGTAAAAGACCGGTGTGTAGTATTTCCAAATAACCCTGTTTCATACAAGACTCTATCACATAAAGTAAGCTCAACTGTGGTCAGTGAAACCACTGTGAAGAAAAACATTAATGACCCTGTCTTATCTCTCTCCTATTCTCAGTGTTGAGAATTTGCATCTCTTTAAGAAGCCTGATGGTTCTTGTTACTTTTGCAACCAACTTTCACTCTACGGGCAAATTAATCTGAAGTGGATCTGTAAAACTGTCCAAAGGTTAGGAGATGTTTACTCCTGATAAACTGATATGTTACTATCAGTACCAGACCTTGTGACTTTAATTAGTCAGATTCTTCTAGTTGTCCTTCTTCCATTTTAAAGATTACTTCCTTGACTAAATATCATCCTCGTACTCTTACTTCATGCCCATAGATATATTTTCCAATTTCTCATGTAAATATGATTTCATCTTCTGATTTCTATCAGTTTGCAGGCTTAGGCTGGAGATACTGGAGCTGTGCAGATTCCTATTTTTCTTGTAACCATTTTGGCAGGCATGTGTCAGTTTGATCGATAATGATGTCTGGATTAGGCAGTCCCAGTGGCAAAAATGGACTCTTCTTAGGCTTATTGCCAGATTTTGAAAGCCTCTCTAATGACATTCTGCCAAGCAAGCAAGATCTGAATGCTGATTGAACCCCTTTAAAATAGTGCAGACTAATAGGCGTTATTGCGTGAATAATAATTAGCACAATTAAGTGGCTGGCACTTTGCCTGTTAAATTTTCAGAGCACACAATTATAAAGCTCACAGAGTTTAGTTGAGTATTGTTGAGTATAAAATAATGGAAAGAAGGAATTACCAAGAATGATGCAATCTTGAAGATCATTCATCTATAGTGTAGGAAAAATTGTTAAAGAAGAAAGTTTCAACAGAATATATTTGAAGGCTACACAGTAACTGCAAATCTTGGAAGGAATTGCACTGTGAATCCTCTAAAATGTAGTTTTTTAAAGGAAGATAATATCTTGCAGATGTAAATTTTGCCATTCTCAGAAGCTTCCCTTGAATTATGAAGCTATTTTTTTTAAATTTTGTTTTGTTTTTATTGTAACCTTCATAAAGTTGTTGCAGACAGTGAATGTGGTAAGATTAGGAAGATTAGGACACTGAAAAGAGTTCCTTACCTTTTGTTATTCCTGAAATTTATGGGTTGAAGGATGATGAATTTTCTAAGTCCCTTTTGGCTTCACTGAATCCTCTCTGAAGGCAGAAGAACTGAGTAGATCTTTTATCTACCTAAAAATACCAATGGCCCTGTTAGTTCCAAAGATATGTTCAGAACTAGCTATCAAATAAAGATTATTTTCTTACCAACTCCTCTAGTTCAGCCTTATTTGACATGTATAGTTTGGTATAAGCTATATATAGTATAGTAATATGTTAGCTTAACATCAGCTCGGGGAGAATACTGTTAAAACTTATGTAGGATTTAATATGGAATTAATAGATATGAATGGCTTTATAGGAAATGAAGTCTATCAAACAAACCTAACTTACTTTAAGAAAAGTACCAGTTCCTTTATAAAAATAATTGTGAGCTTTTATAAGGCTTTTAGTTTTGTACATGTGATCTTACAGTTAATTTTTAATACAAAACAACATTAGCAATGTATGTTTTAGGGATTAAAAACTTAGAAACTGGTGGATCTCTAAAGGTAGCTGTCAGTGAGATTGTCATTTTGAAGGGAGTGGTTTTAACTGGGTGCTTCAGAGATCAGTACTTCCCAGCACTATTCAATATTTTCATCAGGGGTTGGGAAGTAAGTATAAAATTGCTGCTGATAAAATTGGCAGGTGACACAAAGATTGGCAAAGTGGTACATAATGATGAAGATGTCAGACATACCAGCTGAACTGAATTGCATAGTAAACTCTGCCTTACTCAAACAAACTACGTTTTAATACTGAAAAGTACAAAGTCATGGTTGTAGGAGTGGGGGATGTAGGGATGTATACAAGGGGTGAAGGACAATGTCATTAAGGTGGTGACTTCAAAAAAGATTTATGGTTAATTATAGATAACAACTCCTATCAAGCTTCCAGTGCATTGTTATGGTAAAAAGGGCTAATGCAATCAGAGGATTAATAAACAGGGAACTGTTAACTAGGGGTATAATGTCTCTCCTTTTCTATAAGGCAGTGGTAAGACTGGCACTAGGCTATTACAAAGATTACTAGCATAGATATTCTTGAAAGGGTCATTAGAATAATGAAATTGTAGCAAAGCTCCAAAAATCATTTGAATTTTTCAGATAAACCTTTCCAGTGGGAAACCTGAGGAATGCAGCTCCTGAGGTAACCTCTTTATGGAGTATTGGTATTTCCATGTGGAGAAAATAAATGGGTATTGCAGTTTCCACATGCACTAGAAAACAGCATAAGAACTTGTAGCCACATGAGTTCAAATTAAACACCACACAGATTATTTTAATTATATAGGAAGTTAACCAGACCTACAAAATACCAGTAAAAATCATGGCTTTTTTAACTCTGATATTTTCTTCTTTCAAAAATGGAATGTCTGTCACAGAGACAGCTTTTAGCCAAACACATCAATGGCCTCAGTTCTGAATTAAAGAGGAAAAATTGCAGAAATTACAGAGGTACACGTATCAGGTCCTCTTTTTGCCTCAAACTCCATGAATTTACGACTTTTAGGAACATTCTGTTTATCCATCTTCCAGGCATTTTAACGAATTGAGAGGAAACGTAAGGACATTAGAGAAAATTTTCTAAATGTTTTACCTCTTATTGCTATGTTCTGCTATCTGGTAATCTGGTTTCTGATTGATCTTTTTTTTTTTTTCCTTGTATTGATGGAAATTTGGTAATAACCTTATGATGACAATTAAAAAATAAAATACACAAAAAATAATATTCTTCTACTCCACAGTATTTTTATTACTGTTGAAAAATAAGACCCTTGAAAGCAGGTATATTAAAAGTGAAAAAAATGAATTTCTTTTTCTCTCTTATTTTATTGTTGCTGTTATTTCTGCGGCTGTAAATCTGTTACTTAGCTTAATAGAAGATCATAAGGACACCATATGACTTTCCATGAACTGATTCTGCCTCTGTTTAAAACTTCCAAATTGGCTCAGTCCATGAGAGTAAGTGTCATCCTTTGTTTGCATACATTGGAGTGATTGACTGAGAATATGTTTAAACAAATACTCTTCATCAAGTATGATTTAATAGATTAGATAAATTGGAAAGATATTAATTATTATTATTTTTTTTCATAGGACTCTAAAAACCCATTGGATTTCCTTCTGAAAATAAATGTTTCTTTTGCTTACATTAACCAATGACTAATGATCATATGATAGATGCTGACATTTTAATGGCAACTACTGTGATTTCTGTAGGTGCTGATTTCTCTGCTGTTGAAAGTATGTTTTTTTTTCAAGAGTGATTCCATTTGGAATCAAAGCCAAGCTTACAGAATTAATTAATGGAGCCCAGTATTTATAACACATATGCAAATTTTCAAGGTGCACATTTTGTTAATAAATGCAGAAAGAGTTTGTGAGCTGTTCTTTACTCCTAGCCTTTGAAGACATGTCCCTACCTGGAAACAGTTTAGGAGATTGAAAGACTGGAAAATCAAAAAGATATCAGTGGAATAATAATTTTAAAAGTACAGTTGTTTTACAACTGACAAACAATGACAGAGCATTACATAGCAGATAGTAAGCACTGAAAAAAGCCCCACAATTTTATGCAAAATTAGAAAAGAAAATCACAGAGAGAATCACTCACAAAGTTAAAGGTAATGAGACACTTCATTATAAAAGAGCTAGTTAAAAGTGAGAATGCAGTTTATGGAACATTAGCAATCCCCCTCATAAGATTCAATCAAATCTTGAGTATACAGTATATGTTTGTAGTGGTAGTGAATAAGAAAAAATTCTGAAATCATTTGACATATACACAAGTAATAAAAATTAAGTAATCTACTTCAGAAAGCCTTAAATTGAAGAACCTCCTTGTGCCTCACCTTCATTATATAATGTACATGTATTAGTCTCACAGGAATTTCAGAAGCTCATCAATATTTGTTAATCTGCAAGTTCTTGATGAAAAGTGGCATGTGGTATTTCAGTACACCTGAAGTAGCAGAAGCATTAAGTACCACTTAAAAAAATCAAGATTATAATATTTTCACTCACACACAGAAATAAGAAAATATTATGAAAGCAGTGAAAAAGCCAAAGGCAAAAAAAAAAAAAAAAAAAAAAAAAAAAAAAAAGCTTTTTAAAAAGCTTTTTGGATATATTATTATCTTTTTTCTTTTGCCTGCCTGTAACAAGTTTAGAATCAGTTATTAGAAAAAAAAAAAAAGAACAGTGTTATAATTCACACTCATCTTCAATATGAGCAGAAAGTTTAGTCACTTGTGAAATAGAAGAGCCTTAATCATCATATACAATCACAAATTAAAGTCAATTGGAACTCAGTCATTAGAGTGAAAAAACAAACTTGGGATCAGAAATCTTCAGTAGCATTTGATATACAGATTTCTCAAGAGAAAGTAACATACCTGCAGAGAAAAAAAAAACGGAGCAACTTTCACTTCAGTAGTCTGGAAGATAGAAGGGTGAAATTCATAGAATCATAGAATCCTAGAATGGTTTGGGTTGGAAGGGACCTTTAAGATCATCTAGTTCCAACCCCCCTGCTATAGGAAGGGACACCTGCCTCTAAACCAGGTTTCTCAAACCCCTATCCTTCCTGGCCTTGAATGCCTCCAGGAAGGGGGCATCCACAACCTCACTGGGCAACCAGTGTCTCACCACCCTCACAGCAAGGAAATTCTTCCTAATATCTACTTTAAAACTACCCTCTTCCAGTTTAAAGCCACTTCCCCTCATCCTATTGTTGCTACACGCCCTTATGAGAAGTCCCTCCCCAGGTTTCCTGTAGGCCCTCTTCAAGTACTGGAAGGCTCCCCCTGGAGCCTTCTCTTCTCCATGCTGAAGAGCCCCAGCTCTCTCATCCTGTCCTTATATGGGATGTGCTCCAGCCCTCCGATAATCTTCATGGCCATCCTATAGACCCGCTCCAAGATCTTGATGTCCTTCTAGTGCCTGTGAAGAGGCAGAAGTCTAAGAAGGTCAATTCCTACAGTCTCAACTCTAGTTGGCTAAGGGTTTAAAAAAAAAATAAGTTGTTGAAAATATAAGGTTAAGTTGTTGAAAATGCAAAGTTAAGAGTAATCCCAGAAGACTTATCATGACAAATAAAAAATGTGACCCAGAATGCTAAACATTTTGTCCCACTTAGTTTTAAACAAGAAAATTATTAGCCATTTCATTGAAAGGTGGATTCCTTTCCCATCCTGGCAGGAAGAGGAAGGGGAATTTTCCTCACATGTTCATCTCATAAAAGAAATCCCTCTCTTTGGTGTCTGTTTCTCTCTATGGACTATAGAGGGAGCTTGAATGATTAGTTTAAGATTGATGTCTAACTTTCAGACAGCTGAAGCAAGGTGAAACAAATCCTACCCTTTGTTTTCAGCTCATCGTCGCCAGCTGCTTGGAAAGAAGAGCAGTATCTGTCTGTAGATGTTATATCAGAGTCCAGATTCTGGATTGTTGACCTAGCACTAGGAATGAGAAGCATAAAACGGCTGGTGTGTTGGCCACAGCACATTGAACAATATTGTCAAGTGTTGCACTTGGTTTCCATTTCCTAAATATCTGAATCTTATTTTTTTTCCATTACTCATCTAAAATTAGCCAGAAATATAAGTTGAGGTGGTAATGACTTGTTCTGAAGCCACAAAGCACCTCTCCTGTCTCATTTTCACCTCTCAACTCTGTTTTATGTGGCTCCGCCAGGAAGACGTGCAAAGCTTCCCCTGCCCTATAGTAACATTTCAAACTATGCCTAGGGGTATTCACTTTCAAGCAGGGTTTGGTAGTAATAAAGCATTACTCATTTCCCCGCTTTCTTTCTCTGACACGCGCGAGCAAACATATAGTCAGTGATATCTCTGCTCAAATGTTACCGTATAAAATAAGTGAGTATGGCATGCATACGTTATCCCATTATGGATAAAGGGAATCATATGCTTGGGCACTATGGGAATACAAATTAAATGTATAACCTGCCTTCACATACTTAATAAAATTTGAAATAAATTGCTATGTGTTTGCTTATGATGTTCTTCACCATTTTAAAATATAAAAGCTAGATTATCTCTTTATATTTATCTAAAATACGTACATACTTAAAGCTCATAACCATACTCCTATATATGTATAATTATAAATACATGAACATATACATGAACACATGTAATATCCTCTTTTATTATTACAAGATAATGAACAAAATTTTGCAGAGTTATTTGCTGCCCTAGCCCAATATCTCCCATGAGGAAGACAGTCAAAAAATCACCATCATAGCACTGTGAATATTGCAAGTTTCTCCTGATGAGTAAAATTGTGGAAATTTCTCCTTGAGAGCAAAAAGGGAAGCTGATTAAGTCAAAGAGGTGTTATAAACCCCAAGGGAAAACAACATGCTTTATTTTTGAAGTATTCCCAGCAGAAGTCTGGGAAATCTTACATGTCCTCTCACCACGATCCATCATTATAACTTAGCTGTTTGCAAATCCTCAGCAGGTCATCATATTTTACACTTGCTAACCATGTAAACACAAATGGGGACTCCTAATTACTGTAGATAATCTCAAAAACTTTCCACTTTCATAAAGCATGCAGAAAAGGCTGGGAATAGACTGTTTCACACGTCATTGTGCTTTGCTCATGTATATTTGTATAGCTGTCACTTTTCTGGATTTCTGACTACAAGTGTAAAGCATCTTTTTCATGCACATATAATGGTTTGTAACAACCTTAGAGACGCTCCGTTCTGCTTACAGCAGGTGGGTTTGCTGTGCTTTTGCTAAATTGTTTAATCAAAGTGCTTCACACTGAAGGGTCCATGAATAAATATTGTAAACATCATCAGGGGAAGTGATTTGTGTTTATTTCAATTTTCCCGGAAGAAAATCTAGATTACCTTGAATTAGCAGCTGAAGTTTTTGGACATTATGGTTTCTCAAGTATATTAAGGAGAGTGTCATTTACAAAAAGACACAGATTTCTCATATCTGGAGTTTCAAACTTACCAAAAGAGCTTAAAGCTTCTAAATTGTTTATTCTTCTGTTTGGGTGAAATTTATATCAGTATGGCTTACAGTCCCAGAAATGTATGTTCAGAGGTGTCTCAAAGTTATCGGCACCACTGGAAAGTTGAATTTTGGTGCTCCAAAATCTGAATCTGTTCTTTCCCGAGTGTGGGAGAAGACACAGGCAGACCAATTGGCAAGAGCCCTGCAGAACCAGGCCAGGTTTTCCAAGCTCATCCGGTGAAGCTGGTGATGGATGATCTGGGATCTGCTCAGACCCACCACCTATTGCCACACAGCCTCTGGTGCAAAAGCAACAGGGTCCTATATGAGCACTAACCAGAAGGAATCTGGGGGGTCGCAAGGTGGGGAAAGTGAATGGGAAGGCAAAGGGAGGGTGATTTTCTGCCCCCACCTGCCTGCTGTCACGGGCAGCTGCCTACTACACTTCAACCTGAACTTTGCTTGCTACACATCTTCAGTAGCAGAATAAAGGCTATGGTAATTATCACTTCTTATAAGAATGTTTTAGGGAAACCGATGAATATATATTTAGTATATGTACTTGCCTTACTAAGATAATAGTTTAATCCAATTGAACCTGAGGTGTGAAGCACAACTCATGTTAGGACAAGAAAAGAGGTAACGATTGGCAGATCAAATTTATGTGCTTTGATAGGGTGTTGAATGCATTCCTGCAGGTTGAGGATGGCTCAGCATAGGAGATCAGTGGGCCATTGCATTAGTAACCGCACAGCAGAAATCATGCTTTTAATAGCAACTATTGTGCTAAAGATTACCTTTTAGTTATTCTCAAATTAATTTCAAGAGGTTAAGAAAAAGTGATAAGGAAGCATCTGCTCATTTGCTTCATCTGTGTCTATGGTTTCACCTCATGAATTTTGTGGTAGCAGGGCTTGTTTTAGAGGTTCTTCCATGTTATGAACCATTGAGCTGTTGCTGATGATTCCTCACAACTTACCCCCAGCAGAGGTTACTGTCACCTTGACCGCATATATCATGTATATGTATATGTATACATATATACATACATATACACGTGTCTGAGTGTTAAATCAGAACCATGAAATTATTTGTCTTGCTTGTTTTCTTGTTTCTAGTGGATGAGAGAGAAAGGATAACAGCATCCATGGAGGAGACACAGGGGGATAGGATTCAGCTGTAGGAGCTGGGGGAAAGGGAAGGATGAGAAATCTGTACAAATAATTTTGCTGCTGGATGACTCATAATGCAGCCTTTTTTTTTTTTTTTTTGAGGGGGCTATATAGCATGGAGCACGTGCAGCAATCACACATGCTCAAAGGACACATTGCAAGTTTTATGAGGAGTCCTCATCTTGTAACATGTATCAGTAGGAAGGGCCAGATTCTGCTTCTCTAGCATCTGTCTTTCTGCAGTGATTCAGGAGTGCAATTTGTATGAGTGATAGTGGTACAATAAGAATCTCTGCTTCTTCATTTGCCTTTCTTTTCAGTTTGGTAACAGAAACCCCACTGCTAAGGTTTTACTGTGTTCAAATCTGCTTGTGATTGAAAGATTTATATTTGCATTTAGAAATCCGGAGACATATGGTGAATGTGAGAGCTGGTCAGCAATCAAGAGTGATTGATTCAGATTTAGTCTATCAATTAAGTGACAGAGTAGTTTTAATCTTTCTCTTTATTATTTTATTTTAAACCTGGGACTTCACTGGAATATTGTAAGTCCCTTAACCATGCCCATGACAGCTGACTTTTACCCATTAGCTGTGTGGTGCATTGATCTATTAGTTCAGCTACTTCAATTCTTCTTCTTTTCCATAAATATGCCTGAGCTGTGACTTTTTTCCACCTTCACCAAAGGTATCCTTCTTTGGAGTGATCTAATATGTACAGTAGTATCTGCACACGCAGTCTAATATCTGCTTTGAATAGCCATACATAATTCACCGCGAGCAATATGGCTGCACAGTAACCTACAGTTAAATGACTTAGTGGTGAAGCATTTCCTTACTTGCAGCAGAAAGAAGCACTGGTTAATAACAGCTCCCCTCTTTTTTTCCCAGGGGAAAGGGGGATGGGAGGGAGAAGCAGAGGAGGTCTAGTTTGCTGCAAAAAAAAAAAAAAAAAGAGAGAGAGAGAGAGAGAAAGCAATGCATCTTCCTTGTTCACATTTTTAGCTTATGTCTTTTGGATTCATTCCCTACCTTGTGTCAGTTTTCTGTACTGACAGCAATTCTTGTACACAGTCGCATGGCAAGATTAACTTTAAATCCTCCCCTCCTCCTTCCCCCCTCCAGCCCCTGCCTGTCATTGTCTGCTCTTGGGTAAGCAAAGTGAATGTGGTCAGAGCGGTGTGGGACTGTGTTTTTCCATTCTCAAGGGCAGCCACCCTTCTCATCAGCAAATCCATGCTAGCTGCTAGAGCTTCATATATTAAACTGATTTTCAGTCGCGAGGTTACTTTCTCTCTGGTGAAGCACTCAGCATAATAATACTTTACACCTTGTACCTCTGCAGTCCTTTCTAAACACTGATTTAGCCTCCCGTCCCTCTCCAAGGTATGTCAGTGTTAGCCCACCATTTAATGGAGGAGCAGAAGCCCACAGAGGTTAAGTGACCTCCCCAGAGTCATGCAGAAAATGCGTAGCAATGCAGAGAACAGAAAACAAAGCCCTCCTGGCTCATAGGCTCACACTCCGCAGTGGGAGAAAATATCAGGTGTTCAAACAAGGTTTGTGGTGAAAGAAAATACAATAAAAATTAAAAATAATCCCTTCTAGGGGAACAAGGGAAACTATACATTCGCTGTTTTCAGTTGAGGGAACTGAGGTGAGCAAAGAGTTAAGAGATTTGCGTGGGATCCCATAGGCAATACTTACCAAACATAGAAATTATGTGTGTAGTGGAAGCAAGAAGAGAGACTGTAATTAAATAAGTGACTTGTCTGATTGTGTTATTAAACACAAAGAAACAGGAAGACAAAAGGAGGGTAAGGCTCTATGCTGAACTTTTAGAAATCCAAACTCAGCTGCCATTTTTATTTGATCATAGTTCTTTTGTTTGATTTGACTTTCACTTTACTCATTTATTTTCTTTCACTTATCTTTTTGTTTTCTTTTGACAGTAGATATTTTAATTATTAAATTCTTTGTTTTCTTTAAGCATGTCAATTCTCTTAACCATTCTGCTTTGTTGCTTCTCTCTTTTTATCTGACTTCTATGCCATACCAATACCCAATTTCTGATTTTAAAATATCTCATGTATTTACTCATATTTTCTGCCTTTCTAATTCTTCACTGTGTATTGATCCTCAGCTCTGGTCTCTACTATTAGTTGTTGAATTCTGGAGAACCATCCCTCCTCAGTATACTTTAATTTAATTATGTTTGTTGTTTTCTGTTTCTCTCTGTCAATTTAGATTGACATTACTGAAAATTAAAAATACATAATTCTGAGATAATGTCTAATAGAAGATGAAGCATCCTTCAAAGACTATATTTGACTGCTGCTTCTCACAGAATATGTTATATTATATTATATTATGTTATATTACACTATCATTAAAGAGTACATACTGAATTGTTTCTTCTTTTTGACACAAAGCCTAAACTCTTCTCCTAGTAAAATGGTGTACAGTTTCTATAATGAACTACCATATATTGAAAAAAAGTCTTGCATCAATCTAGGAGTTTTAGCTGTTCATCATTATGCATTTTATTTTTCTCCACTTAAAGAACAGATGCTAAAAGTTGTTATGAACTTTAAGTCATATTCACGTTGCTTAAAACTGCCTAAGTTTCATTCAGTAATATCCCACAGGAGTTTCACAATTGGAATTTTTCTGGAAGAAAAAAATATATATTTTATTGACTTGAACATTTTCACTGTTTCACTTTTTATTTGTGAATCCAAAGAGTGGTAAAAGAGCGCACTTTTTTTTTTTTACTTTTTTCACTATTCTTTTCAGTCTTCTCATATAATATTCTACTTCTTTCTTAAACAGATTGCCCAAAGCTCTTCAATTTCTATTAAAGTGAATTTTTTTTTACAAGGCCTTCCACTGTATTTCTACTTGAAAAAAAAAAAAAAGGATAACTATATGCTTAAGTGTATGAGCATAACTTCATAACAACTTTACCTAAACCGATCCTTTCAATAGAAATCCCTGTCTTTTCCCTAATGCAGCTGAAAAGCTTGTTTGCTTCTTTGACTCTATGAAAAAGCCTAACTGCAGTGCCAAGCCTAGATCTCCAGTATTCCCATCCAAGTCCTCTACTTAGCTCTCTAGGCCATGATTCATGGTAACCAAGATCTCAAAAAGTTATTCATTAGTTCCAGCTGGTACCTAAATATAACAAACTGTTTTGATGCAGCAGAGCGATGAGTTTATGGCTGATCTGTGTGGTAGGTTCTTCCATCAACTCCCACGCACAAAACCCCCCATTGACTGTGTCTGGAGCATCCCTCAGCACACTGCTGGCACACTGTAGCTCCTCAGTGATTCCACCATGGAAGAAATTCAAGGAATTTGTCTCTGACCGCAGAGTTTATGAGTCCATGCAGAAGTCCTTCATGAGCAGCAGGGAACAGGCAAACAGTTCAGAGCCTGCTGGGTTTCTTCCTTTCTTTTTGTGTTGTTTGTTCTCTTTTGGGATTTCACATGGAAAGAAGAAAGATTTGAGAGGGAATTTTGGAACGTTTTCAGCTCTGGCCTACCTCTACTTCCATCGAAATATAAGGCTAAACTCTTGCTATCCTCAGTGGGAATGTTGAGTATTTTCTCATTGTTACAGAGGGTTGTGGGTTTTTTTGCGTGTTCAGATATGTTAATATTCAATTCAATAGAATTTTTAATAAATTTTTAAAATGTACTTTGTCCTGTTACAAAAGAGCATTTTGTTCAAGCATCGCTTTTATGACAAAGAAGAAAGGTAGTTGCTGCCTACAGGGTGTGAATTCATAGCCAAAGCATATAGGATGTTTGCAGCAGTCTTTTTTGGTGGTAGTACTATTTTTTGCTCCTATGTATTACTGCCATCACAAGATCTCAAATTGTTTTCAAGCAGCGTTTCTTCACCTGTACTCTGTAGTGTACATGTGATCCAAGCAACATTGGAAAGTAGACCAGAAAAAAATCCAGTAATTCTCATTGTCTGCTTTACTGTATGATTTCAGAAGGTAAATGTATTACAAAACAAATGCTATATACACTCTCTTGTATATCCAAGGAAGAAAAAAATGGAGGGAAAAATACAAGTGAGAAAGGAAAATGGCAAGTATAATCTTACTTTTATTTGATGGTAAACAAAAGCCATTCTGATAGCATTAGACAAGAAAGGTCTTATATCTGATTTTTTTCACTTTTCTGATGAATGTTTAGGCCAACACAGAATTAAAGATATTAAGAAGCAGTTCTCTTAAAGAAATCAGTGTTGTTATCCTTATTTTGCAGGTGACAACAATGAAATTTGACAAGAAATGAATGTTAATTATAAGTATATGCTGCTAAACAGTGCCTGCCTTTAACATACCTCCTAAATCAGAATCAGCCAGTTTTCTCAATATAAAACTTGCATTTAAAACAGTGTTATGAGTACAAAAAAATATGTATTCATTTTAGGATTGTTTTTGCAGTCAGCTACTATGTGTTGTAACTTCAGGCTCATAATTTATTCCACCTAACCTCAGGCGCTCTTTCTGCAGGGCTGTGTGAGGAGCAGAGCCCACTGCAGCAGATGAAGTGACTGCACGGGGCAACCCAATTGAGGAGGGGTGAGCTCTGTGCCCCCAGGTTCAGCCATGAGCAAGTCTAGGTGTGTGTTCCCAGTAGACACACATGGATACACCCACACAACATTATTTTTTAGCATTTTTCAAACTCCATCCTTGGTGGATTTTGTTGTTTATTGGCATTTCTGCAGAAAAATATTTTAACTTCCAGTATTGATACAGACCCCTCTACTCACAAATACATACACACACAATGGGTCTCTGCAGCAACCAGCCTCAGATAAACTGTTAAACCAGTAGCTGGCCCTAAATCCGCACTTTCCAATAGTCAAGTCTCAAACTACTGTGATCCTCTCCACTATCAGACCCAGCTGCTCCAATACCCGTCTCTGTCATACTGGCAAGTGCAGCCTGAAGTTTGCACCTTTAGTTATGCACTCTCACGATGTCACTGGTCTCCCCAGTTGCAGGCACCACACACCTGTGGTCTATGTGGGATCTGTGGTCTTACCCCAGTGGTTGGTACTTAGGCCACCCACACACACAAACCCATGCACTCAGAATAGAGAGTCCTTCACCCTGAAAGGTTAGAAATGTCACTTCTTAGTAATATTTCACTGACTAGGCACAAGGCATGACCAGAGAAATGTAATGACCAGCAACTATTTACATGAAACGAGTTTATTCACTTATCCCTCTGTTTTCTCACACTTGTTCCTCCCCAAGCCAGCCTTTCCTCACTTCGAGGTACACTAAAATATCCCAGAATATCTCTTATACAGTCTCCAAATTCTTTTCTCGTTCATCCCACAGCACGTATCACACTCCTAGGTCATCTCTCAGTCATCTCTCAGTTTGAAAGGTGACCTGGAGATCTGGTCCTGCTGGCTTAAGATGATGGATTTCATGCCATTCCTGGAGCCTTCTGGGGCACCCTGGCAGGGGTCAGGTTTGGGACTTGTTCTCCTGACTAGTTTATCGTGCTTTTGTGTTTGTGGGGATGAGGCCTTAATCGCAGCCTAACGCATACATCCACATTCTCTGTTCAGCAGAAAGAGAAGGATGTCTTCAGCAGGCATCTCAGTGTTTCGAAGCAAGAAATCCAATGTATTTGAGTACCCTCAAATTCATTTCTCCATACCAGTGAGTGCCCTATTTTCACTACAATTAAAGCCCCTCACATCTGCAAATGCTTCTCCTATATATTTTAATTTCTTCCATATTAGTCCCTGTCTTTAAAAAATCCAGAATAAACAGAGCACACATCTAAGAAACAAAAGTGCCATCTGTTTGGTGCTGTGCCGATATTTGATGCGTCAAGAAGTTGATTTTTCCTTCAGGTCAGTGAAAGATCAGTGATATTGGGGTGTGCACCTAAATATGTTATAGGCTTGGCAAGTCTAAACAGGGAAGTTTTCACAGTTGAGTGTTTTATTTGAAACATTATATATGGGATGCTAGACAACTCTGCATGGATTTCAGAAGGATTAGTGTAATCAGTGTTTACGTTTTATAGTTTTGCTACTTAAGCTCATGTCCTCAGACAGCTCACATCAAGGCAAAAAGAAGATGTATGCACTTGCTTTTAAATGATAATCCAGTTTATTTTTCTCCTTACCCAAAGATATGGGCCAGTAAGCTTGAACCCATTTCTCACATTTGTGAGAAGCCACTTGCACAGGTAGCGCCAGGGGAGCAAATGAGTAACATGACTTTTGGAGGTAACAGTTCACTGATGACTATAAAATGTCCGACCAGTAAGTTGCTTTATCCAGCCCTAAATCAGAATATGCAATCTAATGCCATTTTGAGCTTTTTGATTTCACTTCAATTTTTATTGCTCCAAAATTTTCCCTTACAGTCTTGTCATAGTTACATTATTTCTATCATTCTTCTCTCATTTCATTTTCATTTATTTTTATTGCTTCTATTTTCTTGGTTTTTACTTTCTTTCAGCACAGCATTCATTTACCAGATATAGTTGTTAATATAAAATCAGAAGTGATTGGAATCAAGGGTGTCAAGGCCACAGGAAATATCTGCGGGATTTGTTGTACAGTATCAAAGGCAACTTACATAATGTAATAAGAAAACACTCTTCATCCTCAGCCTGAGGTTTCTATAAATACTATCCAGAGCTGTTTCAGTCATTATTTTATACGCTCCTTTAGCACAGGCCTTGTTTTCATAGTAATGACAGACTTGTCATTGCAGCAGGGATCAGGAAGTCACACAGCTGGAATTCCACTGCTTTCACTTCCATATGTCTTTGAATGAATCACTGTGGTCTATTTTATAATGTGGCCAAGAAACATATAATTACTTTGGTTTGGGAATTCAGTCTGAAATCCTATTACTCCATTACCCAGAATTTATGAACATTTTTGGACAAGGATTAAATTTACTTTTTCTGATTTTCTTGTCCAAATAAGGACACAATGATAACTACATGATGGTATTAAATTTTTCTAGTGAAGGACTGAATGATAAACCAAAATCTTAGAAACACATCAAGATTTTTAGCTGGATTGGACTATTTATATATCTTTCCTGGACATGAAGACAGTGGTATTATTTTCATTATCAAAGATCTTCTTCCAAGTATATTTTTTTGCTCAAATGTTTTCTAAATCTGAACTGTATTTTGTAAAACCACAACATTTGTCCTTGTCTAAAATAAGGGCACTGGTGATCAATACTTACTGGTTAATCTCAAAAATTAAAAATATTTAATCTTCTTAAAACCGCTATAGAAACATTCTGTCAAGGTTTTTATACTGCTGATGGATGGTATTAATTAGTAGTTTGATATGAAGAAACAATCTGTGGGACAGCTTGGTTCTATTATTGCCTCTTCTATAGGTGAGAAGAAAGTAAAGAAATTAAGAAAACTATAGGATTTTTTTCTATTAGGTGATGCTAGATCCCAAGGTTAATCTCTCTCTCATGGCTTGACTAGAGAGAAGGTGGATGTATTCTGTTCGATGTCAAAAACACAAATTAGCATAACGTGATACAATCAATAATTTGTACTAAGAAAAGCTCAATGCAAGGATAACAAGAATGAAGTTATGTTGGCAGAATGAAGTAGGAATCTTGGCTTGTCGGTCCTCACTGTACAACATTTAACATCAGCATATTAATTATAATTTAAAAAAATTATCTACTACTATAGCATATTTTTTAACTAAATACTACAGATTTTGTAGACTAGAAGTTGGAAATATCAGAGACAACAGAGTGAATAAGGAGAGACTGGGTATGCTAACATACTCATAATTTTGCTCAGTAACAGATACCTGCAAAGATCCAGACTTGAGCACTGCGACAGAGCATGCAAAAATCTCTACTGTAGAGATCTGGAAGAGCTTTACATGTGTGCTTTGTATCATTTACAATGATTTGATCATGAGGCAAACATGAACTTATCTTGATCAAGTCAAGTCCTTTTCCCCTTATGTTTACAAAGCACAAGTTTTGCTTTTTACCTCAGTAAACTTCAGTTCTGTAAATCCACCCATACTGTCTCTTGTCCAGCTCTGCCATCTCTAATTCCTCCCAGAAGATTAGTGATGAAGTGTTTTGCTCTCTGCGGTGAGTCAGAGCATCCAAGATCATGTCACAAGGGTTTCAAAACCACATAGACAGTCTTACACAGCTGTAAGGACTGATGCCAACTTTATCCTCTTTGCAGTAATCTCATTAGTACCTAGCTATGAGAACATAAAACTAAGACATGGAATGTGATAACTAGACAAGAAAATGGCCATGAATTTATCTAGATTTCACGTCATACATAGTCCAACTAGTATAATTTCCACTTGCTTCTACTTTTTTGGAGAAGAAGAGTGACTGATGTGGTTTTTAAAAATGTTGAGATCTGCATAGATGCAGAGAACAAATTAATGGACAAATGCAGAGAAAATTTGACTTTTGAAACATTGTATTTGATTTTGAGATTGATGCTTCTTATAGAATGTGATTGATAGATATTGGACCTGAAGCTGTGATGTGTTAGCAAGATTTCAGCAAAAAAGATTCACTTGTCTCTTCCAAATAACTACCTTCCAAAAATAAACTCTTCACAAAAATCTATCAGGTTTGGGTTAGAGAGTTGGTTTCTTTTATGCTTTTTTTTCCAGACCATATCTTTTCAGATAAAGGTTTTGAACAGTTATGTGAACCGACCCCCAAATTCTGTAGGTTATCCTTCACTGAAAGGCTCTTTTTCTAAAAGACTCAGAAAATAGAGAACTGGCAGTATCAGAAAACTGGAATAGACCCTCAAAGGCCCATATAATCAAACAAGGACTTACGTTCTATCTCAGTTCAGCACCATGCACAGACCTAAAAGATTTTCACACCTTTAACTACTGGGATTCTTAGCTTGTGAAAACTGGACTTCATCTGACATTTCACACACATCTAAGCCTGTATGAAGGGGTAAGAAAGAAGAATTTTAAAAGCTACTATGTACCAATTTGCAAAAACCTTGTCTTAGAATCACAGAATCATTGAATGGCTTGGGTTGAAAGGGACCTCAAGGATCATCAAGCTCCAACACCCGTACCGCAGGCAGGGCCACCAACCTCCATATCCAATACTAGACCAGCCTGCTCAAGGCCCCATCCAACCTGGCCTTGAACACCTCCAGGGACGGGGCATCCACAACCTCTCTGGGCAGCCTGTTCCAGCACCTCACCACTCTCTTGGTAAAGAACTTCCCCCTGATATCCATCCTAAATCTTCCCTCCTTCAACTTAAAATCATTTCCCCTTGTCCTGCCATTATCTACCCTTGTAAAGAGTTGGCTCCCCTCCAGTTTGTAGGCTCCCTTTAGGTACTGAAAGGCTGCAATGAGGTCACCCCGCAGCCTTCTCTTCTCCAGGCTGAACAAGCTCAGCTCCCTCAGCCTGTCTTCATAGGGGAGGTGCTTCAGCCCTCTGATCATCTTTGTGGCCCTCCTCTGGACCCTCTCCAATAGCCCCCTGTCTTTCTTGTCTTTTCAAAGTATCACATGACAAAGCTTTGAAAACATTTATTTTGTTTATGGGTTTTTACACATTTCTAAATTTTAAAAGCACATCAACTGCATTCTGCTAATATTCATACATTCCCCATGTTTCTGTTCTTATGTTCACATATCCAAACAAGAACCCGTCAGGAACTAGCACCATGTCTACAGATACATGCACGTGTTCTGATACACTGCAGAGCCCTGAAAATGTGTAAATACCTGGGACAGACTAGCTTCCCTGCTGTGTGTAAATACTAAGTAATGTCAGTAAGTTCAGCTTGCCGGAGGGATTTATTCTGTTTTACCAGATCAAGATTGACTAAAAAATCACTTCAGTGACTGGAAAAAATAACTTTCTTTAGCTATAATATTTCATAAACACAAACGTTTGTTTTATGTTACTTTTTGAAAGTCCAAGACCCAGATAACCATCTGGAAACATTTGTCCAAATATATATTGACAAATTTAGAGTGAGCTTTTGCTGCCAAATGTTCTTGTTTAACAAAATGTTTCCATAATAACTAACAGCAGAACTTCTTTTTCTAGTAGAAACAATAAATAAACACAATAAAGAGCAAACAAAGCCTCTCAAATTCTTCACCCTGGAGGTGTGAGTCTTACCATAAAGGCTTCATCATCCAAATTCTAGTGAGGTTAATTTTTTCCGTGGAATAAGTCATAAAAGAATAAGTAAAACACAGTGCCTTTACATAAACAGTAAGTGGCTACTTTTTCATAAGCAGTTACATTTATATTTCATTTCTACGTTTTTGGTGGGTTTTTTTGCTTTTTAGGTTAAAAAACGAATATGGCACCACATGTCAATGACTTAGCATTTATAGACTAAGATCTCAACATATTTTAATGAAGTGGAAATCTTAGACTTTCCTTTTGGCATTTCAACCTACAAATTAATTCAGTTACAGTAACCATCCTTAAAAAGCGAAATCCTTCCCATATAACTTACAACATTATTATTCAAAACCTTTCATGAAAGCTGTTATTTGAATCAGTTCTGTTCAGAAAAGAAACTGAGCAATGATTTTTTATGCCCTTATGCCTCTTACGATGAAGATACTGATCAAAATGATGGTAGCTTTTTTCCTCAATAAATGTATGACTCTAGCTCTGAAGAAAAAGAAAGAAGCTCTACCTTAACCATCTGGAAAACTAAATTCTATGTACACATTCTGAGAACATAGACAGGGCCACATTTTCACCAGAGTCAAAAAATAATTCAGTTCTAATTCAAAACTTTCAAGGATATTCAAAATCCTTAGAAAGACCTACAGAATCAAGGACTTTTAAATCATTCTAGAAACATGAAATGCTACTAAAATAAATCTTCAAAAATTTTTCACTTCAGTGGGACTTTTAGAGGTATTTCCACTGAATATTTAATTTGGTTATTTATAGTATTTTGTATATGAAAATTTTCAGCTTTTGTCAACATACTTCCGAAGAGACCTGTAGGACCTCCGGTCACACAAGCTTTTATATATATATATATATATATCTCCAGATTATTGGTCCACAGATGCATTGCATGTCTGATATATTCTAGAAAGAATCATAGCCTCAGGTTTTTAGTACCTCAAGTGCAACTTTGGCTGCAATATTTCAGTTTAATGACAAGATTTAAAAAAAATAAAAATAATTAAAAAAAAATGTCGACCAAAACCAGGCCTTAAATATCATTTTAATTCAAGGTCCTAAGGATGAGATTTGGCTCTTTTCAGAAGAAAAGAAGGGGGAAAATTCATACTGCCTAATTTCTATATGTCTGAGAGTCAGGTTTCAGAGTTATTTACTTCATTCTCTCCTTTGTAATCAATGAAGAGAAGCAGGTAACTCTAAAGAGCAATTCATCTTCTTCTAAGATGGGAAGGATGAATGCCTTTTAGGTGTGCTTATTTCTCACTGATGACTTTAAGGGTAGCCAAGGATTACTAACTCAGGTGAATAATTTTTAGATGTCTAAAGTTAAGTGAGATGAATCCCACCCAGTAAGTATACACACTCTTTTTCTTCCTGCTTCACCTAGTTTTCAAGAACTTAATAGTAATGTCTTCTTAGAACAAAATTATTAATTAAGGTTGCGTGTGCTTATGTGTGCGTGTTTGAAATAAGAATTCTCTTGACATTTTTGTATGGGTAGATCTCTCTTTTTCTCACGCGATTAAGGCATCAGCTCTTCACAGTCCCCATCCCAGCACATTTTAATGGGCCTACAATTCCCACAAAGCAATAGGACAATCAGTAAGTGAATGAAAATGGATGTGAAAATAGGGCACGAAGTGGCTGGTCTGTGCAAAACATCCAGTTTGGAGGTGAAAATTGGATTTTTCAGTCTTGAGATCTGAAGAAGAACTTGCTGTTTGAGGGAGGCTGCAAATCTGAGGCATGGTTGATGTCTGCAGATCAGGACCAAGTGGAGTGGTAATGACTACATGAGATAGTCACCTGGGGTTTCTCTGACCTTTGTAGGTAAGCCAAGAGAAACTAAAGGATTGCCTATTTAGTCTCTTGCAGATATAAATATGTTTCCAAAATAGAGTTTTAGAAGACTCCAATTATTAATGTTGATAATAACAGATAATTAATACATGAAATATTTTATCTATATTTAAATATTTTAGTTAATCTCAAATAAATACAAAAAGGAAATAAACGTGAACTTAACACTGTTGCAGATATACTATTCATATACTTACTGAACAATCTGAGATATTAAGCACTAGAAGTGTTATGGACTGTTTGTTTCAAATTTGTTGTTTTAAAAATAAGTTGGAATGACATTTAGTTTGATGCCAAAAGAATAAAAGTGCATAATATATTCTTTTCCTTTGCTGTTTTCATAGGAGCAGTAATTCCCTATTAATGTTTTTAATAAAATGTAAAATCACTGTTATTATAAAGACATTATCATTATGCCAATAGTTCTATAAAAGAATCACATCTCTGATATGTATGTTAAATAAGCCCAGTGGGAAAAGAAATGGAGGCCAAATTGCTGCTGTATGTCAAATGAAATCACCTGGGTGACCTTGTAAGAATGGCTAAGTCCATGTTCCAGACCCTGTGACTTGCTGAGTAGTACGACTGAATTTAGGTATTATTAATATAAGGTTTTAATAAAGTTGCCTGACCATGGTCAATTTGCTTTTCTGAGTCTTTCAAAAAATTTCCGTAATTACCAAAGCTCATAGGCCCTAGGGCTTAAAAATGACCTCTTGTTTGTTTTCAGTGAAAATCAGTAGAGGCAGGGAATCAATTTAAATCAATATTTTCTGTAGAATTGAATAGAGAATTTACCAGAACGCCCTCTCATTCTTGTCTTTTTAAATCTGGAGCCCCAAATGTTCTTGCGTATATGCAAGCCCACCTCCTCATAACTTCAGCAAGGGGCACTAACTAAATCTAAGCTGGCCATAGTCAAAGTACACTCATAATCAACTTGAGTAAAGGTTTGCTATTGATTAGAATGACAGCACTAACTCTTCATTGCACAAACTGCTTACCAGGCCTCAGCTGGACAACGCACTGAGGTTTTGTCCCTGAACAATGCCTGAAACAACCCAAGTGCTATTTTTCTTGGAATTAATCCTGTTACAGCACTGTGATGTACCTTTCAGTATCTAGACCAAATGTCTTGGTTCTGTTAGATACCATGCCTGTTGAGTTTATTTAGGGCTCACTGGGATCAAAAGAAGACAGAGTTGAGAGAGGGGGTAGGGGATGGCAAATAGCTATTTCATTCTTTAATAACAATATTTCCTGTCCTTAAAGTCATACTCTTCTATGTCTTTATCTCCTTGTTTCAATGGTTTGCTGTTGCATTATAAAAGAGAATCTTGTGAATAAAAAGAGAACATTCAATTAATTGAAATGATGTTCATTTTAAAGTAATTGTCTTTTTCCATACTGAGAAACCACTAACAAATACTCAGCTTAATTACTCAGTATTCCAAAATGTCCTTTGAATAATGATAGCACTCCAGGGCCTTGAGTTTTGGCCATTAAAGTGCCCTTTCTGCCCAACTACCCAATGAATGCTTTAGGGAGACTCTTATTTTTACTGATTAACAAACCTCTATAATCTATTTGAGAATACAAGTGACATCTTTCTTTGAGTATCCAGGACCCATGACCTCAGGGAGATATGCTGTGTCACCGGCTTGACTGATAGAAAGGCAATATTCCTCCTTCAGACTCTAATTGGAACTACTCAGTGCAAGTGAAGAATTGAACAACTACTTATTATTCAGTTTAATGGCCTTTTTGCATTTACAAATCATTTATCAGAATCGTCCCCAAATGAAAAATGATAATAATAGCAAAGATATTTGGCACAATATGTTTGGCTTGTTATCCAAAGGCTTTGAACAGAGGCATCGAAGTACAGGGGATGATGTCATACCCTGGAGCGGGTGCAAAAGGGGAATCATTCTTAATTTCTGGCTGACTTCCCAGGCTTTCTCTTGCTCCTCTTCTACCGGAATCTGTCACAGAGCTTTCTGTCACAGTTGTAAAATACTTTCGGAGAAACATAAAGTTTTTATGAGAAGACTGATAAAAGAGATTACTTATTCTAAGGCTGGGGGTTAATATTTGCACTTGTGGGCTGACTTTGAGAATTAAAAATGAAAAGAGATCGAGGGAGAAAGTCAAAGTCCTTTATTTCCCCTTGCAGTTGAAGACACAGCAGTACAGCAGCAGAGCTGCACAAGCTCTCCTATGTAAGATACTGAGCTACTATCATGGAATTTTGAACATTATGAGTTTATTGTTGGATAGACTCCAGAGAAGTTAAAAAAAAAAATAAAAATAAGGAAGGAAGGAAGGAAGGAAGGAAGGAAGGAAGGAAGGAAGGAAGGAAGGAAGGAAGGAAGGAAGGAAGGAAGGA
>JACDJE010000502.1:255722-296160 GCA_016647715.1 Pavo muticus
TTTTTTTGAATTATGACAAAGAGGAAGAGAAAACAGAAGATAATGTATCAAGTTTTAGAAAATACAGCTGGACCATTTACCAGTCTGTCCAGGATGCCTTCAGTATCCCAGGCAGCCTGACCTGGTTCATCTGTAATGAAATTAACGGACCCAGGTGGGAGATTGCTGCTGAGCAGTTCAGTGGGATGGGTTTATTTATCACAGTTTTCGAGCTAATCTATCAAGTTTGTACATTACCAGGTCCAATGTCATGGAAGTTTTGCAGTCAAAAAATTAGGGCAAATTTTGCTTGAGAAATTTCTTAAGATTGTGATAGTCTTCTCAGTTCTTTCTTTCTGACAATATCACTGTATCTTGCAAAAGATATTTAAAAGCAAAATATGATGACCATGACGCGTTCCAATCTTTCCAGTCGCTACTACTCCCAGAGAAAGGAAAATGCAAGAGAATAGGAGGTCTTCAATATAATCCCATGTATGCTGGAAACCTAACATGTTTTGTTACAAAAGTCTTGGATTTGGTACCTGATCAACACCAGCTTCAAAGACAGAAGTGACAATTGTCTATAAATGTCTTGCCATAGATCCAAAAGTCTGAACAGTTTTAGATATCTGCTGCAGCATTCTGCCTGTAGAGGGTTACTGTAAAGCTAAGGTGTAGCACTGGGAGCCAAGATAATTTAATCAAGACTCAACACTTGAACTTTAAAAGAATTCAATCACGCTGCAGTCAAAAGTTAATATATCTACTTAGAAGACCAACTGCTGTAGAGATTTTGAGTGTCTAATAACTGCAGATTCAAAGGTACCCATGAGAGAACATGCTGGCCTGCGGATGCATGTGGTGGGAGAGGAAAGCGTCGCCATGCACTGAAATATTCCTTCTGATATACACTGTGAGTTTAGACATAAGGAGTGTTAAACTAGGGGGAGTTAAGACCTGAAAGATATCCTTATGTCAGTCAGAGAAGTTGAGAGCAAACATAGGAGTCCCTCTGGGAACCTGGTTCTAGCCAAGACAAGCACACTACTTTTCAGAGATGGTGATAAGAAGCAGAGGCCAAGCTCTCTCTGAGAAGAGGTTGATCTGGGAAAAATTAAAAAAAAAATAGGAAAATAAAAAGGATTTTTCAAAAAAATAAGAATCAGCCCTTATCTTAAAAGTTGCTCCTATTTATTAGCACACTGTTTTTGTTATTTCAAGTAACAAACACAAAGGCAGAGATTACAGTCCAAGTTCTTTTTTCAAAATTCAGGCTAAACAATACAGGCTTGTTGAGAAGTTGCTTGTTGGGTTTTTAGTGTTGTTTTTTTTTTAAACCAACCTTTGGGGTTTTTTGATACTAGAATTGGAGTCCAGGTACTGAGCCAGTTATAAATTTTTTCAATTAGTTTATTTGAGATGATTTAATTTTTTCCAGGTTTATCTTCTCACATCACACAAACAGCATCTATTAGTAGTGAATCCCTTAGTTTCTCTAAGTCCATTCTTTTTAATTACATTTTGTTATTTTCTAAACTAAATTGAGTTTACCTTGTGAAACTCCCGGAGAGGAGCAGCACGAGCAACCAGGGTTCCCATTGTGATGAGGGAGGCCCTGTGCATTGCTGTGAACTTGGCTGTTCTCTAAAGTTGTTTGAACATAGAATGTGCTTGACGGAGAATATAGTGAGGAAAAACTGCTCTAGTTTCTGTTGAACAAACAAATAACTTGTACTGCAATATAAAGTTTTTAACAAAGTAAAAAGAGGACCTTCAAAGCAATTATTAACATCTGAAATAGAAGGGAGTAAAGCTCCGAGCACTACAAATGAAAGCATCTCCTAGAAATGTACTTCATAAAACAAAATTAAAAAATCAGAATCTTAAACTTGAAAATAGCAAAGCTGAATGTTTAACATAATGAGGGAAAACAAAAGAACTAAAACAACACATTTTCTAAATTTAAGAGAGATAGATGGGGAGAGTTTATATCAATTTGAAAACAGCAGGAAAAATTATCTCCAAAAGCACAGTGGGGCTAGTTACTGGTTGCTACTGAAATGAAAAGATTCTTAAGTTCATTGAGAATATCAGTTAACAATTTTATTGTGTTTAAATGGACGACTGAAGCTCCAGAAAAATTATGTTTAAATAAATGAAGTTTCCCAGCTGTGTTCAGTGGCAGATCACCAGCATTATAAAGGAGGGAAAGATTACCTTTTTTACATTGCATTAAGTTGCATAATGTCAGATTATTTGGTCTTCATCCCAAAAGCAAGACACTGAGGAGGGCCGAAGCAGGGCTTTTATCACAGCATCTAGTTTAAGAATTGAAGATATGATTTATACTGAATGGAAGGGAGGGAGAACCGTAATGCCTTACACATTTAATACGGAAGTTGCTAGCCCACAGAGGGGACATTAGTCTTATAAATAAATAAAAATAGGCGTGCACCCTGCCTAGTTTTGTGGAATATTTATTTTAGAAATATTATCAGATAAGATTGAATACTGTAAGGTAAACTTCTGTAAAGGATTTGGTCTGCACAGGAAAGAAAGAACTCTGCAATGGATTGCCATTGAATTAGATTTGATTTTTGTGTACTTATTTTTCAGCCAAGGTGAAGGAACCAGTGCTGTCAACAGAGAGCCTTTCATTTTTGTATTAATCTAAGCAATTACATTTTGTGCAGCTATTTTAAAACTACCAGGGATGTTACTGCGACTCATCTGATAAGAAACACCACTTCTCCAGCTAAAGCAAGAGATGAAATATATAGGAAAATTTTATGAAAGTATAGATACAGGGAAAGTTTAGATTGTCTGCTCTTGACTCATCCTTCTGATTCTTTTTTATCTTTCCTGGAAGAATGACTAGTTCGCTGTGGTTAGGCACTGTCATGCAACCAGCAACGTTTCCTCTGCTGTATTCCCATTTTTCTGATTCAGTAATCAGTGGAATTAAAATGCTATGATAAAAATTTTTTCTTCTCATCTCTAAAAAAAAAAAAAAAAGAAGAAATGTACAGTTGGTTTATTACTCTAATTCTTCTTTTTCTTTCTTGGAACTATGACTAGTTTTTCTTTGCAGTGCTAGTTTAGCACTGTCATATAACCATTAAGATTTGCCCTGCCATGTCTTCACTTTTCTTATTCATGAACCAGTGAGGATAAAATTTTGTGATTAAACTGTTATCACATCATCTCTAAAGAATGGTCAGCAGACTCAGTTGGAAGTTTCCTGTACTTTACAATGGAAAATACAAATGATACAGTATATCAAGTTTCAGTTTCCCACCACTGAAGGTACTGAACCGAACCATCTCTGTCTATCTAATAAAATCAGTTTTAATTGTTAATTTACTAAACAAGGCATAGAACACACTGGACTTTTTCTACTTCCTTGACTGAGGAGTAAAATACAGTACAGAGATAGCCAGTGAGATCACACAGTATGTCTCATTTGCACACTTCACCCCTTTGTCTTCTCAACAGAAACAAGAAGTGGTGTTCAAATTGTTCAGAACTGGAATGGCTACTGAATCAAAATAGCAGTGTTGCTGTGAATCTACAGGTTTTCTAGCTCAGTATCCCCACTATCTGCATAACTAACTTGTACTCACGGTGACAGAGGGATAAACACAAGCTTACTGAAGAAAAGGGGCAGATGAAGGACTGTGAAGGCACCTTTTGCTCAACTTGCTCTCCCATTTGCAGATGTTATATGTCTGCAAATAGTTATTTCAATTAAGAACAATTTAGTTTTATAAGCCTGAAGAATTCTCATGCTAAACCTGGCATAGGATACGCAGAACAATACTCCACAATAATAAGGACCTTGCAAAGTACCTTGACATACTTGTGGGTCTAAACAAGCTACACTTGTCATAACCATTTCATTCAGCCAACTTAGAAGTCTTTCTAATATTAGTGAGTTTATTTATAAATGTGTTTGAGTTTATACATATATATCTGTGTGTATGTTCAGAGAAAGTACTATAATGACAGTAAATCTGCTCTCTCAGGCAGGATAATCCTGGGGATTTAAAAAAATTTTCCAGTTTGTGTCTTGTAATTATTATCAAACATTTGAGGAGCCAGCAGTTCCCATTAGTGGGGTTTGAGAGCATTTGACAGCAACTGCTTACATTTTTACTAACAGATTAACAAAGAATTCCTTCTGGAGTCTGAAGCTGCCATTGCACCCTGGCAAACATTAAATCCCAGAGAAGCTAATGTGCAATAGCTACCTTCACTGCACCTACAGCTCTTCATATTCTTTCCCTTTATTCAAAAGCATTATTATTTCAATACCTAGAGCATTAAATTACTTTATTAATTCTTTTCTTAATTTGTATATATTTGATATAGTATCTATTTTTAATTATCAGAAGTCTTATTTAATTTTTTCTTCATTAAAAATTACATATGGAATTGTACATATACCCATCTCTTCTACATGAGAGAAGATGCAATATTCTGTTAGCTGGAAATAGTCAATTAAAATGTTCACTACATAAACACAAAAATGTTTCCACTTATCAAAGATAATAAAGAAGAAGGATAGTCTTGTGGTTCAACACATAAATACAAAACACTGCTTCTCAACAAATATAATAGAGAAACCTTGTGATTAAATAGAAGGATGTAAGCCATCTGAGTTACATTCCTGGCTATCCTAGAAACTTCCGGTATGTGTTAGAGGAAGTTATATGCTGAAGATTTTCAAGCAGATGTGAAACAGATGCCATGCTGGGAACACGAGTGTTATTTTCAAGAAACAACAGAATATGAGGAAGTTTTCAGCACTGCTCTGCTGGATTTCTGAGTGCTTTTTGCTGTCTTGTTGTCTGATATTACCTGTAGGATGGCTCAGGAGATTTTAGGAAGGTAACAGAAAGTCTCCTGTTCAGAAATGTACATATTACTACACACTGTTTAGGACTGCAACAGCCCTGCTCTCCTCCCTTGCTCCCTGAGGAGCCCTTATGTCCCACACACACATCTATGTCCTGGTGAGCCCCCAGGGTAGTTCAGTTTCATCTCTTTTCCCTGTGCTGGATGAGAGATAGCACATACTGCTCCTGGATCCCAGATCTTTGGGGCAATTACACTGTGGATCTATGGACACTGACCAATGAAAGTAGTTTTCCTGATACTCTGCTTCTTATCTTCACGGATCTCATTAGAATTTAAAATCTTCTAGGATTATTGGAGGCAATGCAGAGACAGACAGACAGACAGAGTTTCTTTTTTTCCAGTCTCTATCCATGAACCAAATTGCATTTGCATGTTATGCTGCTTGTCTGCAATTCACTGTATATTCTGTCCAACTAGAAACACAGGTACTCTTGCCTCCAGCACTGAGACCTCCCCTCCATGTGCTTCTAGTTCATGTGCAGTAAAAGTAAATAAGATAGTAACTGATTAAACAAGGAGTTGCTCATCCTTCTCCTGAACGTTAAAGTGACACATAAGAATTGTTTAGACTCTGGCACTTTTTTCTGATATAGAAACTACCCTTAGTTTTTTAGAAAAAAAATACTGTCTGAAAGTTACCCTCAGATCACCTTAATCACCTCCAAGGCCAAACAAGGATTTTAGATTGCCATCTCTCAGTCAAAATCCAGGCACCCAAATCCTTTACAGGATCTAGCAAGGGACTCCAGACACTTGATCCTTGGCAGCATGGCAATGGAAAGAGATCTGGCATCAGGCTGCCTGCCTATTCACTTGCTACTTAGTGTATAGTTTGGTTTAGGTTAGCTTTTTATTCAATACAATGATTTGAGAGTTAGTTACTTGTGTTAAAAATGAAATCGAGTGTTCCAGAGATGTATTTTAGTTATTACTTTTTTTTTTAATTAATAATAATTACTTACCATCATTTCTAACCACATCCAGCACTACAGCTGAACTGCACAGAGACTCAGGACAAGACATATCACCTGCATATGACATGGAGAAGCGCATGCATGGGTGCTCCTCTCTCACACTGTGACTCTCTTGCAGTCTGTGACAGAAACTGTGAAGGACAGAGCATTAGGATAGTGATTGATAGAGCATGTTTTGCCATTGCCAGTAAGAATGCCAGACTTTATAACTGTTCTGATTTTCTTCAGAGAAGATGAAACTTAAGGAATAATATTTAATAGGATCAAAAGTGTTCAAGAATTTTAATTGAATTTCATGAATGATTTTGCCAAAAATAAAAAAAGAGCTTTACTTATACTATTTCTTTTTTTTCCAGAATTGCTGGAACATTTCATCTTTTTCATAGCAAAACATTTGTGCTGCTCCATTTAAAACAGCATTTGTCATCTCAAAATTGACCTTAAAAAAAAAAAAAAAAGAAAAAAAAGAAAAAAAGAGAGATTAAAGACTTTGAAACTGAACAACAAATAAAAATATTGGATTTTAGACCAGATGAAAATTTTGGACAAATCCCAAATTAGTCTTTTATTTCCCTTAAGGAAATCTGGTTTGGTTTGTTGAAATTAATTGATTTCTTTTCTTTCTGTGTGTTTTTTGTTGTTGTTGTTTGGGTTTTTTTGGTAGTTTCATAAAGAAAACATATTTTTTTCAGCCTTATTGTAAGCCTTTAAGAAATGAGTAAAAAGAATTTTCAAAATTTGCTTTGATAGGAAATAGAGATCTGAATCTGCAATGCTGATTGTCAAATTCATTTCTCTGTCTTAAGAATGTAGAAAAGCTCTAAAACTTGCCAACGTGCAATTATGAAAGTCTCCTTAACTACTGCTGGCATTTATCTAGGATAAAAGTAGCCTTATTTTTTTTTAACTGATTAATGCTAGGTTGGAAATTACACACCTGCTTTTTAGATGTTTTCATCCTTCTAACCCTCCTCATGATACTAAGTAAAATAAACATAGGAAAAACTGTATGTTTCTACAGGTAGATTAGAATATGTGTAATGCTATTTTTTCCTTATACTTTTTTTCTGTTACTATTCAACATGCTGTCTCATAACTTCAGTTACTTAGCAGTTCTTATAACCTTGCTATGGACAGGTGGAAATACAGCCATTGAGTGGTGCTAGCAGTGCTGTCCAAAAGAACAGATTCTTTCCATTCTATATGTATAAGCAGTATTTTACATATATGCTCACCTACATATTATACCTATATACTTTACCAACATAAGCTGTACCTCATGTTCTGTCCCTTGGTCAATATCAAACTTATATGTTATTGCTGGAATCTTGGTGGTAAAGTTTGACTTGAAGAACATTTTTGAAAAGATGCTTGTGTTCAGGAGTATCTGAGGGCAAACAGATCTCTTAGGCACATTTCTACTAATACATAAATTCACTCCAAGATTTTTCTGATTTCTTCTTAGACAAGAAACATGATTTCTCTCACATTAAAGCAAAATATTATATATACTTGTTCTGTTCTTATCTCTAAGGCCAAATACTCTTGCATCTGTCACAGAAGTTTACAAAGAGCTAACACTCTCAAAGGTACAACAATAGGTTTTTTGTTGTATACGCATTATTTCAAAAGCTTGCTGTAAACAACAAATATCATAGTGTAGTCAACAAAGACTGTCTTAAGCTGATAAAAGTACAGGAAATTCCTTGGTAATACTGAACTGTCACTTTGTCAACTTACGGAATCTAAACTTCAGATCTAATTCTACCAAAATGTGGATTTAGTTATTTTTTCATACAATTCTGTAGATTCATTCACAGTATCAAAACCTTACTAAACAAAAAAAAAAAAGTCAAAATTTATTCTATTAAATAAAACACAATACATTCCACATTCTAAACAGCGTTTCTCACACAGAACTAATCTGTATATACTAGAAATTAAGCTTTGCTGCTTGAAAAGGTTTTTTGAAGTCTGAGCTGGATGAGAACACTATTTCCTGAGAGTAGATGCATTTTATGCAGCATATCCTTTGTTAATTTTATTCTCTTCAGAGTATTTAGTGCATTTTGAATCTCAGCAACACATAATATATATATACAAATTTAGTTTGATACGCTGGTATTGTTTTGAGAAAAACACAAGCTTCCTGGATCAAGTCTAAGGCTGAATAAAAAGAGGCAGAGGTCTTTGGGTTAAAGACACTGTTATCCTGACACTTCACACAGGCTATCATTCCCTAGAGCATGGAGTATAGTTTTCTAGCAAATTTAAAAACAGTGAATAAATGAAGTTTAAATGGAAAGATAAAATTCTCTTAGAGGCATGGGTTGCAGTCAATGACTGAAACCTCTTTTTTCTCTGCATTCATAACTCCCACTACTGCTGGTGAATGAAAGACACTAAATAGATTACAGTGTTATTTGTGGCATAACTCTGCCTCTAACTGATAGAAAACTGAGTACAGCAACTAAAAGAAGTGTCTACAAATTGTCTTCCTTTCCAAGAAATCCAACTGTTCACATCAACTCTGTGATCCTAAAAACCATATCCTCCATGTATTCCCTTTGTAAAATAAGTGTATACCTTCTGCACCTCAGAGGCTTGTCATAGTATTTTATTGATCAATGAAATAATGAAATATGCTGAGAATTTTTTTCCAGAATGCCAGGAGGCTGTACTACTCTGTTCATGTCGTTATAGTGGAGCAATGTTGTGAGGTGACCCAATAACTTCATTGTTGACTGCTCGTAAATATTGACCAACAACTAAGTAGTTTCTGCAGGATCCAGCAAGGGTTATTAATCTGTTTATAACTTAAAAATTAATTTTCATTCCAACAGTGTCTGTCACATTTAAGGAAGAGTCTTCAAGAGGAGCAAAAAAGAATGTGCTGTACTCTGTGTCTTGCCAACAGTTTAATGGGCAGTAACGGACAGATGTCCAAAAACAAATAAAAAATAATAATAAAAAAAGCGAGTCATTCATTGGCTTAAAGAAATTTTAACATTTAGATGTATACTGGGGTCAATGACAAACTTTTAGAGACTACAGTGAACAAGATCTCCTTTAAGTAAAGTCTCTGACTGGACGATAGATAGTGAAAAGCTATGAGAAAATTTTTCAGTATATCAGCTCTTGCCCCGTGTATTATTTTTCAGGCAGTGGCATACTGCCATAAAATAGGCCAGGAGCATGCATGGCACAATACTCAGGGTGATGACCTCTGCCATATTTGTACTGGTGAAGTAACAGAGGTCTGAGTGTTCAGATGTCAGGAGTAAGATGGAGATAAAGAGACATGTGAGATGGAGAAGACAAGCTATCCTGGGTGAGGAAGTTTCAAGTAGGTTTATAGGTAGAAGAGAAAAAAAGTAACTGAGAGAAAAGAAAGATTTGAAATCACCCTCCTTTTCCTTAGCTTTGAAGGGCTGGAGTATCAGTTATATAATTTCAGATCTGAGTTAGATTGACTTCTCTTCCTGTGCTTATGATATAGTTGGTTGGTCTCTAGTAACAGGTGAATATTTGGTTTGTGTTAGGGTGGGTGGCTGGAAAGCTCCGGTGTCAATATCACCTGAACCAAAGAGACCCCTCGACATATAATGTAGCCTGCTTTGAATATTTCCTAATTCTAAGGAAATAGTTTGTGTGCAAGATAGCTTAACACTTCAGTGACTGGCTAGAGGGGAAGATTTGGAAAAGCTTAGCTTAAACCTAAGATTCAGCCAGAGGCTAATTAAATATAGAAACAGTGGAATGCAGATAGGTGAAAGCTAGTAAAAATATGAGAAAATGTAGCATGGAGCTCACTTTCTTGTGTCTGTAAGGGATTACAAAATATCACTTTAAATAGTTGTTTAACTTGTTCTGTCCTTGAGATATTATTTGGACATTTATAATGATTTAGGAATCTGTTATGACTGTAGCTACATAAAACATTGTTGAAATTATTGAAAACGTAAATTTTAAAAGTTCCCTTCCATTTTATTCTGTTTGAAAAAGCAGGTGAAGATTTAAGAAAAAAGGCTAAGTGAGCATCTGACATGAAGAGATCAATACTAAGGAATTCAATTAAATTTCCCTCACAGGGGGCTTGCTCCAAATCTCATTGAAGTCAACAGAAAGATTCCCACTGACTTCGGTGGGGTTTATATGATACCCAGAGGACCAAGCCAGAGAGGGCTGAGCCAGGGTTTGCAGTTTGCTGACACAGAGTCCTTCCTCTAAGTCGCCTTATTTTTTTTCCAAGAAAACTTGTATAAAATCTCTGTGCCCCCAAACTCTTCTAATGATTAACGCTTCTTTAAATTTTCTTGGGAATCCTGAAAAAAAAAAGCAAAATAATAAAACAAATCACTTCTGCTCCTCATGCTTTACAGTCTGTTCTAGCTCCAAATATGATTCCTATAATTATGCAAAGTATTACCTGGCTTTATCCTTATTAAAGATATGCTTTATTAATCTTAATAAATCAGTTTGTCTCTTGCTTTCTGACTGCCAAGTAAAACGGGGATTGACTGTGTGGTAACACTGTTTATGTCATGCCTGAATAGTTTAAGGTGAGGCTCTGAGTAGTTTTATTGCTTTTGTTTATATAGGTAAACCCAATCTGCACGTTTGAAATGATTGATGAAGTGCAATCCCACTTGGAGTGTTTGTCATCATTCATGCGCTGAAGTGACATTTCTTTATGTATTTTGGCATAAACATATGCAACTACTGGCAAAGCATTTGACCCTGGAGTCTGACTATTTGTCATTCTAATTTTTTTTTTCCTACCCTAAAGTCAGGCAAGTTACTGTATATTCTGTCTCCATTCACGTCACTAATTTTTCAACAGACAGTAGAACAATCCTGTGGCTGGGTTTGTGTAAATTGCTGAACGTGCACCCTTCATTTCACAAGTTAGGTACCTTGCTGCAGTATCAAGGTGGGATGTTTGTAAGTGCTGAGAGCAATCACCATGTTGAGCTATGGTAGCTTTGCTTTCCAGTAAAATCTAAAGCCTATGCTCTATCAATAGAATATGATCGAACTCCATGCAAAACAAATGTGTGTAGAGATTAAGTAAAATACATTAAACATATCTTGGATTATAATTTTCCAGTAACACAGTTACAATGAAAAGCAAGTAACCAATAATTCACATTATGTGGACAGAGATAAATGAATGGTGCCTTAACCTCCAGGCTCAGGGTTCAAACTGTGTGTTGTCTTGTTAGAAAATAGCTGATTATTTATTGGGGAAAATGTCAGGAAAAAAATTAAACCGTAAAGTAATTTTCCCTGGAAAGTAATCACATGTCATTTATAAAATATATCTATTTTTTTTATTATTCCTTAGTCATAAAAATGTGATTCTTCCTCAAAACTTACTCATCTAAATAAAAATTCTAAATATTGCATATATATCAACAATAAATGATAAAGATTTAAATATTTAGGTATAGAAAGCAAATGATGAATGTGATTGATAGAGAACCAGTCCCCAAATTTAGGGCACAGGCATGTTCAGCATCAGTTTTCACACATGGAAGATGGCAGAGAACTGTCCTATTCTCCCTCCTGTGAATCATAGAATCACAGAAAATCTCGAGCTGGAAGGGACCCACAAGGAACACTGAATCCAAATCCTGGCTCCACACAGCTTGAATGGCTATGTCAGCATGGATACTAATCTTCCTCATTTACTCTGGGCTCCCACCCATTTCCCACCAACTTCTTTAGGAAATCCAGTCATGAAGATTCAACATAGGTTTCCAGCTGTGCTATACAGAACTTTTATTCTCAGTCACTTCTACATACTGTGATACCATGAATATGTAATACATGATGTGTAAAAAGATACTGAAATATATATGGTCTTGAACCAAATTCCATGCTTGCATATGTAAAAATATAAATACAAATAGATGATAATAATTACTAAAAGTGTAAGTTACCTAGCTTTCTTATATCTTTCAACATGTATTAGGCCATGAATTCAGATTCTATGCAAAATGCAGAGTAGTAATAAAATGTGTTATAAATATGGTAAAATGTATAATGTTGGTACCAATACCTGTTCACAAGAGTTCTGCATAAAACTGTGTTATTTAAGATATTTCTTCTTGATATTTTCCAGCAGTTTCTGAAAGACAGGGAAGCAAAGCATTTAACACTGCATCCATTCTCCATGTTTTCAGGCTAATAGGTGTGGTCATCTGCATTTCCCTTTATTTCTCTTTTTTTCTTCAATCTGTGTAGAGATAGCTGCACGTAGTTGGATTTTTTGGTTTTATGTTGTTGGTTTTTTGATGTTGTTGTTTTTGTTTTTGTTTTTGTTTTTTTCCTGTAGCACTTATCAAAGACTTTGTTTTTCTCACACTTTCTCTATTAAAACTTTACTATGTTTCACTCACAATGTTACATAGAATCTATTTCGAGCATTTTTCTACTACTGAAAAAGACCGGAGAAAGGTTACCATGATGTTCACAGAAATATTTTTCATTTCTTCTCCCTCTCCCCCCCTTCAAAATAATCCTGGCAAAGAAAGGGAGAAAAGATGAGAAATGGTTTGGATTTTTTCATGGGGAATATTTGCCCTTTCAATGATGATACATTTCTTTGTACTTCTTGTTATAGGAAATGACATAGACTTGGAAAAAATCTCAGAGAAATGCTTCTCATTATCAAACCATTGTATGCAGGAAATATATCACGGCACCGCTAAGACCCATGATACAAACTACCAATTTCTGTAAGGGGAGATTAGCAAACACGGGCTCTCTGTGGCTGTGGGTGCACCATTGCTTTACTTCTGGCAATTTTTCTGGAGTAGAGTTTACATAAATGCTACATCAAGATACTTGCAGGTGGAGAAATAGAGAGGGGGCTACCTGTCCGGCTTGTTTCTACTTCTGTCTGGCTTTTTTTCTCAAGTTTGACTTCTTCTAGGATGTCACAGCTTTGGAATATGTGATAATATGTTGCATTAGATATGCAACAAGTCATGTGTAAAGCAAACACAGTACCACTTTAAGTGAATGTCTCTCTTGATAAAAGAATGTATTCCAATTACATTAATCCATTAATGGTTCATTTCCTCAGATAATTGGCTACTTATGTGCATCTTTATTTGCATCCACTAAATACATAGCCTAGAGTTACCAGTATCTATGTTAGGGCTAATGATTTCATCCCAGGTTAACGCTTCTAAGCTAAGACCAGTTTAAAATAATGCAACTTCAACAAATAGATTCCCCAAAAAGTAAATTTTGCTTATTGATTGATTTCCTACCTTCCAGATACAATTCATAGCTTATCCTGCAAGTCACTGGATGCCTCTTTATAGTATATGAGGAAAAGGTAATGTCCCGTAGGGCTACTAGATTAAAAGTAGAATTTTATAGGATGGTTTGTCATTAGTATTCTCTCTTGGTGAATAATTATTGAAACCAATAAAAATCATTGTTTTTTTCATTCAGACGCTGAATTTTTTTACCTGGTAATGGAAAAATTCTCATTTTCCGGCAGAGTATTAGAATTATATTTTATTCTGAGTTAAATATGTCACACTCACTGATTCACAAATGTAGAGCCTGTTATATTAAAAATGAGACCCGGGTCACATCCTTCAGAAATTGTGAGAAAATTTTAGGTCAATCTTTGAGTTTTTACCCATTTACAGTTTTCAAGGTTTGGTCCACATATGCTTATCACAAATGACAGCACATAGGTGCATTGATAACTGTCAGTTGGATGTCCCTTTGCAGATGCCTAATTCTTCAAAAACATCAAAATAAGTTAAGAAAAACTTATTTTCCTTTATCTTGCAATGGAACAATCTCCAGATGTCTTCCCTTTCTCCTTTCCTGTTTCTTTCCATTTGTGTTTGTAGTTTTGTCAGCTGTCCCAAATGTTGATCAATCCTCCTGAAATTTTGGCAGTGTCCTCCTCATAAAGCTTTGAAGGATGTCTCAGTGTCCAAAATCCTGAATATGACACAAAATGATTATAGTGTGCTTCTCTATCTCACGTTGAAATGTGCACTATATGTTGAACAAGGAGTTGAATCATATTTGTTAAAGCTGAAAAATTAAATTAAATTAAAAAGCAAGTTTTCTGCAGAATACTTTAGTACTAATCACTTGTTCATTTGTTTGTGTATAAACACCAAATGACCTCAGTTCGAGGGTTTTCAGCTCTCACTGAACTCCAGGGAAGACATTAAAACAAATCCTGTGGTTCATCTTGCGGACACCATCAAATCGGATAATCACTGTCACCTTCTGTGGCTTTAGAAATCTATGGAACACCAAGTGCTTCAGTGCACAGCTGCCTCTTGTAGGAGTTCAGACTCAATGGCTGCTTCTTGTTTCAGTCACCGGCTCACTTCCAAAGAATGAAAGGGCTACAAAGTCATACTTTCTGCTGTGAGACAAAGAAAAGAGATGCAACATTTGATCTCAAAATTTCTGCCTGCCCAGAAAAATGGAACTGCTGATGACAATTGAATCTCTCTTCCTGAGTATACAATGTATTTCTCGCACAGTTACATGAACCTAATAACCATATAAATCAGGGTTCTTGGAAGTATAGCAATATATTCTACTGAAGTGTATGACAAGATGTTGGGGTTAAGAATGTGTTTGAATTTCTGGATAGATGGCAAGGTTGTTTTTGTTTCAAACTATACTCAGAAAAGGAACTGAAGTTTGCAAAGAGAAGGAAAAATTGCTTACCTGGCAGACCTTATGTTTCAAGTGCTCCTGGATTTAAATATATGTAGATAAATCTATTCAGATTTGTAGCAATGATGGTACGACTGCAGCAACTGTGTTCATCTGGCATATTCAGACTGAAAATACAGCAGAGACAGGAAAGTTGTGAAGTTTCAGTATGTTCACTGCAGAAAGGGGAGAGAGAGAGAGGGAGAGAGAGGGAGAGAGAGAGAGAGAGAGAGAGAGAGAGAGAGAGAGAGAGAGAGAGAGAATCACTCCTTCCAGATTTAATTTATTGATTCTAAAAGGCATACACAGACAGTCTTAGCTCTCTTAAGGGTAAGAAGATTGGTTATTTTGAAATATAAAGATAGAACCATTCTGGGTATAGTCCCCAAATTGTCCAGACACCAGTTTTCCCAAGTACCAATTCCCTTCTGTAGGGATTCTCAAACATATCTACCTAAGAACAGGTATAAAACCTCAGTATAAACTGTGAGGGAAGGGGATCACTTTGCCTTCATGGTTCTGCAGAGTGGAAGGAACTGAAAGTGGCTCACCTTTACTTTTCTGTAGTTACCTATAAAACAGCTGCTGATATACTGACAGGGAGCATATATCATTCACCCTTTCAGAAAAGTGTGGAAATTCATCGTTGAAGGCTCGTTCTGAAATGTTAGGTGAGAAACACTGCAGAGTTATTTTACTTATTACCTTGTTACCCCAAGGATGAATGAAAAATGACAGTATGGCCACATTTGAGAATATGAATTCTCAAAAGCTGTTCATTGTTCATGCAGCTCTTCAGTGGAAGATGTGTGTATGTATATGCTGGTGCAGTGAGTTCTGAGACTTAGTGTAGCGTATTGTGCCACGAGGTTGCATGGCTTGGAATTGAAATCCATCTAATAGATATTTTTCAAAGGAATTTGAAATGAGTGGAAAAGTGTTGTGAAAGATGTTCGTTTTGTTCTGCCCTTTGTAAATTTCTTGTGATATTATTCTTATTCAAATATCCTCCTTGAGCTATAGCTGATGGAGAGCTGAAAGGAACTTTCCTTGGCTTTTTGATTGGTCTTCCTGGTTTTCATTCATGGTTATTTTTATGATTCTCCTGTATTCATTCCTCAAGGTTGTCTCTGCAATTATGATACATTATTGAGGCAATTCGAAATAATATATAGACTTTTTAGCATTTCCTCTCTACTGATGGCTTCCTTGTCCTTTCTCTCTTTTTTTTTTTTTTTTTTCCTAACGATGAAATACAGTTAAAAGCAGTTTGTGCTTGTTCATTGTTGCACATGTTCTTGGTCTCAATGCCATTCCTAGTTTAGTGAAGTACAGCAATGCAGAGCTTTTTATGATTTTTTTTTTTAATAGTACACTAAAAGGAACAGATAACACACTTACTTAGAAAACAAAACAAAACAAGAACAAAGCAAACAAACAAACAACATGAAAAAAAACAAAGACAATGGTACAGAAGAAGGCTGGATTTCTTTCTCCTTCATATTATTATAAAAGAGAAGGAACCAGCTTATATGGAGGTCACTCATCACAATTCTGTTCTGATTTCTGCAGGTGGTAGAAGTAAAAGGCTTAAGTATGCAGGGCCTGGGGTTTCAAAGGAAAAAATTGGTCAGTTGTTCTTTTACTTCATCAAATTCTGATGAGGAAGGAGTAAAATATTACTAGTTGGTATCCTGCTCTTTCTGTCCCTCTCTAGCAACCTACAACATTACCAGATAATAGGAAAATACTGAGCAAAGTACGTGTGCTGAAAGGCATGATGTTGAACACATGTACTTATCACGGATGTATATGATCTGGAAATCCTAATTTTTTTTAAAGAATTATAGAATGTTAGCCTTCTCTGAAGATGCCTTAATCATTTATATAGACTTAGATAACAAGTTGTAAGATGCTATTAAATGTCTTCTCTAGAAGAACAAGAATCTTTAATTACACCTGTACATCTTAGTAAATGAGTACCAAGTGATATGCTTTGTGCCTTACTTTTGTTGATTATCACTGCAACTTTATTTTTTTTAATATCCAGCTTCAAGTTACATACTACAAATCATCCAAAAATTTGGGTGAAAATGAAGCTGTTACCTAATGTTCTGACTGACTTCTCAAAACATTTGGAAATAATAAAACAGAAGACTAATACAACCTGGAGGCAAGAGATCATGAATCTTTTTAGAAATATATCCTCTATTAAACGTAAATCTCATTGATATTTGATTCTCTTATAAAACAAGGATATTGACAATTGTTGAAAACTGCGTAGTAAATGATAAGGAAAGTAATTTTTCAGTAATGTTGAAGGCAGAAATCTGCTTTATAATTCACTATTCTCTGATTAGACCAGGCTCCTGAGGTGAAAGCCCGACAACTTAAAGTGATATCTAACACCTTCAGAACGAAAACTGGAAATTTTTCCCCTCTTTCACTGTGTATTGGATCCTGGAAAACCTTCATCATTTTATGTAAGTCAACAGACCTCGGCATTATACACTGAAATAGACAGTACATTAGCCATACGTTAGAATAGTAAGAGTCTCTTAAGCCTGTAGTTCCTTGTTGACCTTCAGAAGCTTTGCAGAAGAATGTGAAAGGTGGAGAGAGGTCTGAGCATTGTATTTACTGTAGATTGTTTCACTACCTCATCCTATTTTTCACTGTAAAGAATTTCCTCTTTCTATTGTCTAGCCTACAAGATTTTAAATAAGACCTGGGAAGGATGTGAGTGTTTGCCAGAATCACAAATCATTTTTTATAAAAGGTGAACTTAAAATCTAATTATTTTTATGTATGTGCATTGTTTTTATGGTGGCTTTTTGTCTGTTTGTTTGCTTGTTTTCCAGAATTTTCTAGTATTTTCCAGTATGTGATTTCTGTGTTCTAGAAAGGTCTGTTGTACTCCATATACTTACTTAGTAATCTATTTCTAAACAGAATATTTCTACACTGTCTGCACTTCGGTGCAATACTTCTGGTTTAAACTGCATCCGGTATGTTGAAATGCATTATTAGAACGTGAAAACAGAAATGTAGATGTGCCATGATTTAGCAAGTGTTCTTAAACTGGTAAAACATCTGAAGAATAACAGCACATTTTCTTATAGAAATCAGCTACTTAATGCTTTGTCCTTTTGGGAAAGAAAAAAGAACCATCTTAAAGGCTCTCAATATGCAACCATTCAAATATTCAAGCATTCATTTCCTGTTTTCACTGCATACTGTAAATCCAAATTTATTTGCTGAAGGACATCAAAATTAACAATACTTGATTCTTACAGATATCACAACTGGAGAACTACTGGCTTTCCTATTTTCACCTGTATGTCACCTGTTGTATGTTCTTGTAATGTCTTTCCTCATAAAATATTGAAATGACGTATGTTTGGACAGATTGCCTTAATGTTTGTTTTTTACTTTTCAGGACATTCTGACATACTATCCTGCTCTACTATCATTCTATATTCTTAACGTATGCTTGGAACTCCAATTAGCATGATTGAGAGATGCAAACTAAGTGCATGAGAGAAAAGAAACCTTTACAATACTTATTACAAGGATACCAGCATTCTAAGTCACAGGAACACTAGCAGATATGAGATTAAAATACAGAAAAAACCTTTGTTGATTACGGTGGAAATTTTCTTTATTAGTTTAGTAAATTCGATTTTTAGGTTTTAGTAATTTGCTACTTAGGTGTCATGCACATTTTTCGTTGTCATAATTCCAAAAGATAGAAAGTTTGTGACTTTTACTGTCCTGCAAATCAAGCGAAGATTGTTGAAAAATATTTAGAAGAATTGATTAACTTCTTTCAAGAAAACTCTCTGTGGTCCAAAGAAAGTCTGTCATGAGTAGCTCAGTAATTTGTAACACGTAAAATGCAAAAACTGGTGAAATTGAATCATTTCTACCACTGCTTAAAAAAGGATGTGCTTTGGGCATGCATCAAGGTATAACTATGTGTGTGAGTAAATAGAAAAGATTCATGAACACTCAGGTCAGAATCATTGAGGCATAGGGAGAAAAGTTCAGGTCAAAGTTGGTGTCATTACTACTGTGTACTGAGTGGTGTACACTGCAACAGTTGACTTTAAGCAAGGCAGTGATGCAGGCTGCTGAGGATAGGGTTCTCAGATAAGGTAAAAGCCCTGAGAAAAATGAAAGCAGGAAAAGATCACTCCTGACTGTCCCCAAGAGCAGCTGCCATCACTTTGTAATGGGGATCTAAGGAGTCTCCTCACCGCAGCACAGGTTGCATTAGGATCTACACTCTTTGCAGCCATTCAGCACATTGACTTTGCAACAGTTTGAATCTCGGGAAATCACTTGAGGGAATGAGGCCTTAGAGTGTTGACTTTTATGACCCTTCTAATAGAGATTATACGTAGTACTTGTTCTTAGCTGTAATAGATGGTCATGTGCTTTTGCTCCCTTCTGCATACTGTGCAAGATTAAGGTCATGCAAAGGTAAATCATAATAAATATAGGGATCTTAAATGGAAGAGTGTTCTAAGTGAGATTTTTAAAAGGCAGATAATCCCTCAACCACAGTTTCTGCTCTGCATCCATTCTCTGTCCGTCTGATCAAGTCTATTTTTGTTCACTTCATCAAATCAGGGGAACAGATTTCAAGAAACTTGCTCTTTTTGAAAGCACAAGGAAATCAAATAACCGAGAGACACCTGGGACAACTTCCTAGCAAATGGGAATGTTAAGCAAAATACAGGGTAAATCTGACATCCTGTGATTCAGATTTTCATTTTCCTTTGTTATTGTACATATGTGTTGTTATGAAAAGGAGTTCTCTGTTAACAAGTTGCTCAGTAGTATCTGTTGTCCAGAGTTATTTGTTTCACCTTCACTCAGTTGTCCTGATTGAAAGACGTATCTACTGTGCAGATGTTGTAAGAACACTGTTTTGCTAATGGCAATATTTTTATTGACATGTGTTTAAACAGCTTGCATGGGAGCATGTAAATGTGTAAATTTCGTTCTTTTGCCCTTAATCTTACAGATTAAATATAGAGAAACACACTGGTAAAAGAAGGCTCAGTGATCATGGTATGATGCATCTCCAGCACTAAGAGCAGCACAGTAGCAGCAACAAAAACATAAGTTTTCACGTGCTCAAATTTTATTCTGTAGATAATGTACCAGAGGAAATCCTATATCATAAGAAGTTGATGTCAGAGACTTTATCAGATACATAATTGATTGTGTGAAACAAAAGCTACTATCAGCTGATACTAAACTTATTCAGAATGGCAACAAAGGTCACAAGAAATAGAAGTCAGAAGACTCATATGTGATAATGTCACAACATTGCCCAGAAAGCAAAGATGCAATGAGCATGAATTCAACCATATTATCCAGGTTGACCATGCCTCAGGATGTAACACAACCAGAAATAATACCAACATTTGGCCACAGCAGCCCCAGGCAGTGTTACAGGCTTGGGGCAGAGTGGCTGGAAGACTGTGTAGAGGAAACAGACCTGGGGGTAGTGGTCAATGCTCAGCTGAACATGAGCCAGCAGTGTGCCTAGGTCACCAAGAAAGCCAGCGGCATCCTGGCTTGTATCAGAAATTGTGTTGCCAGCTGGAGCAGGGAAGTGATCATCCCTCTGTACTCAGCACTGGTGAGGCCCCACCTTGAGTACTGTGTTCAGTTTTGGGCCCCTCACTGTGAGAAAGATATTGGAGTCCTGGAGCCTGTCCAGAGAAGGACAATTAAACTGGTGAGGGGTCTGGAGCACAAGTCTTATGAAGGGTGGCTGAGGGAGCTGGGATTGTTCAGTCTGAAGAACAGGAGGCTCAGGAGAGACCTTATCGCTCTAAGTAACTACCTGAGGGGAGGTTGCATTGAGCTGGGGTTCGGCCTCTTCTCTCGTGTAACTTATGATAGGACTAGAGAAAGTGCTCGCAAGTTGTCCAGGGGAGATTCAGGCTAGACATTATGAAATACTACTTTTCCAAAAGAGTGGTCAGGTGCTGGAATGGGCTGCCCAGGGAGGTGGTGAAGTCACTCACTCTGGAGGTGTTCAAGGAATGTTTAGATGTTGTGTTGAGGGACATGGTTTAGTGAGAACTATTGGTGATAGGCTGACAGTTGGACTGGATGATCTTATATGTCTTTTCCAGCCTTGGTGATTCTATGATTCTATGATTTTACAGAATTCTATGTGTTTATGAAGATATTAGTAGATTAACATAAAGCCATCAGGCACTGGAGGCACTAAATGAACTCTGCATTTAACTGAATTGTTAGGAAGTTTAAAAGCTTCTGTAAGTCTGTGTTATGCTGATATTCATTTTTAATTCTAAAATTTATTTGAGAAAGGAGGATGTAAGTATAAGACACTCTTCCTGAGGCAATTAGGGCAAGTTATTTCCCTGTGTGGAAGATAGTTATTTCACACAATATTGATCGGCCGAAACAGGATAAAGCAGAATTGATGGCTGAGTGATACACATGGAATTAATATGCATAAAAATACATAGGAACAGAATGTGAACTAAATAGGACCCAAAAAAAGGCCAACAGGAGCTTCAACAGGAGCTTGAACATCCATTCAGCTGCAGTTCCTCATTTTAATAGCTCTAACACTCTGAGATAGTTTACAGTATGGTTTACAGCTGAATTCTCTATGCAATTCTATGTACCCACACCTATTTTTCATTTGTATGACTGAAGTGTGCATAACTATGAGTATGCACATTAAATGTTTGGCCACAATTCTCTTCCTTGGTTGCTTTATTTCTATCATCAACAAATAGTACTTCCTTACATAATTCATAACATTTTCATAAACTTTAGTAAAATACTGACTAAATCCCAAGTAGATGGAAGTCACCACAAATTTTAACCCTGAATCAATTGCAAGTGCAAAATATGTAGGATTTGTAAAAAATTATAAAGATTTCTGAAAATAATATGCATGTTCAACCATACACAAAAGTAACAGCACTCTGTTTTATGACAGGCTTACTCTTTCCTCAAATTCTGTGCTCACTGGTGATTCACCTAACAGCTTCGCAAAACTGCACCCCAGAGTGTTCTAAAAATCAGTGACTATAATAACCAAAAATTAAATTAGTGCAGGAAAATGTCTAACTTTTAATTACTGGGGAAAATAATTATAATGAAACCTGAATACTTTTCTACTTCTAAGGTGTTTGTTAAACTAACAGTGGTGAAACATCTTAAAAAGGAAAAAAGAACATGTTCTGATTTAACAGTGTAGTTTTATTGACTACTGAAGAGCTACTACTGATTTATACCACAGAGAGGAAAATCAGAATTCTTCCTAATCATATTCTTCCTAACATATCCCGTATGGATAAAAATCTAAGAAGTAAGATTATGGGGATTTATTCATGCACATTTGGCAGCATTTTCATATTTATTGGTCTAGCAGACATTATTTGAATTTGGTGCCTTTTTGCTAAAGAGTCAAATTATTTGCTGTATGAATAAGTATTTGATAGCAGATCAGACAAAGACAAGGCATGAGGTATGAGTTTGCAGATGCCATAAAATGACTAAAAGGCCAATTTATCCCTGGTGCAACATCACTGAAGTCAATGAATTTGATCTTTATGTTGAAAATCCAATTTCACACTTAAATAGATTATATATATCAGAAGTATGTTGTTTTGTTTTGTTTTGTTTAGCACTAGCTCTTGTAGGAATACTGTGTAGGATGAGATCAATTAGATATTCACATGTAACTTTTACACATGCAGTACGGTCTGGCTTGTTGCATTGTTTTTTTCCTAAATACGTCACCCCAGCTCATATTAAGGAAGTTCCGGCACCCTTGCATATTATATAAAACCGATGATCAGTAGTCCAATTATCAGGCATTGGGAATCTAGATGATATACAACACTTGAGCTAGACTGAGTTCAGAAAAATAAAAAAAAATGAAGCAAAGCCAGGAAGTGGAGAGAAAATATAGTTCTGAAAATGGAATAACCACTGGATAAACAAAACAAAGTGGGAAAGATTGGACTGAGCCAAAGGCTAGAGGAAGGACTCTTCGGCCATAACCAGTGAGTTCTTCTGTACTGTAAAATAGCAAATGAGATAAGGTAAGTTGGTGCGTATGGTAAAGAAGGTTTAATGAACAAGGAAGTGCAAGTAGGCAGAAGGAGCACATTTTAGTGATAAAGTCACAAGCTCAGAGGTCCACTGATGAGCCAAAATCAAGCATGGAAATGCATGAAGAAAGGAAGCAGTCAGTCTTTCCATTTTTGTACCTATGCCCTGAGTCAGAGCAGAAGCTATGAGCAGCTGCAGGTCAACACTCTGCTTTACAGGCTCTTAATCTCAGATACTCCTACCAAGAAAGTCTTTGTCTTCTTTCTTGATTAAATATTCCCCAAATCTCAGCCTTCTATTCAGCTGTCCAAACCCAAACAAATGCCCATATTCCCTCTACAGTCAGAGGAAAGAAAAAGGAACTCCCAAGGGGTGATTTACTCTAAAATGTGATTTATCAAAAGGTTTCAGGAAATCCATGGTGATCATATTGATAATATCAGATTAACAAATATGTCTTTGGACTTCTGTTAAGAAGTACAGCAAAACTGTGAGGAATGGCTTCCAATGGCAGGATCAGAATCAGAATCTGCTATTTACTATTATTTCAAGCAATTGATTGCCTTGGAGTCACCCTGTATTCTCAAGTGCTCCCTGAGACATTTCACATTTACAACTTCTGTCCCACTGAAGAAATTTAATCAACAGTTCGAACAACACAAGTTCTTCTAACCTCTAAGTTAGTCATTTCATAATTTCCCATTTACAGCTTACATCAGAATTAATCATTTAGCAGATTTCTAATTTGTGCTCGTTTAAAAAATTATAGTGAATATCTTTACTCCACAAGGTATCGAGCTTGGAATTTTATTTCCTAATGTGGAACTCTTTTCCTGTTAATCATTTTGCATTTCCTCCATGGCCCTCTGGCTGATATCATTCTCATTGAAAACTAGTGTTTGTCTAATTTGGGGGTCCTACACGTATTGGTGTTGGTACTGACTACATCTTAACTGATCAACAGTGTATCTGTATATTCCTTACCTGCTCTATTTACATGAATTTACATGAAGCATTTGATTTACTAACCTAGTTGTGCAACAATGCAAAGAAAATTTTGAAATGTTTTCTTTTATCCCTACACTTACTGACTCCTCTGCTTCTTCCAATTAGTTCCTTCTGCTCTCTCTTGGACAATTGTAGCCTCTCGGTATCCTTGTCTAGGTGACTGTTTCTGTAACATGGTCCTGCATATTGTAATACAGAATTTCTTTTTGTTTGGAACAGACATTTGATGTTGCTTACATACCAGGTGGGAATATCTGCAGGAAAATCATCTTATACCTGGGAATATACCCATCTTTAAACGCTCTGGAGTTCCATGTATATAGTTCTAATTGTTTGGAATCTTCCCCATCCTCCTTATCCCCCACCTCCCCCTCCCAAAAAAAATCTTGAGAACAGAAAATAGGCAGAGTGTATGAAAAACGTGTAATTAGCAGGAAAATTAACTTAATGCTGAAAGGCAACAGGTGCCTAATCGAGCATCCAGGCAATCTCCTCATTTTCACATCTTTTGGGGTTTTTTCCATGTTTACTGACAGATGAAAGCTAATTATGATACTGATGAAAAAGAATCAGTTAAAAATTCTGAGGAAATCCCATGAATAAGCAAGAAACAGCCAAAAGACTGGCAAGCCAGCTCTCAGAAGCAGAGAATTCTTTACATTAATAAGCAACAAAAAAGAAAAGGAAAGAAAGGCACCATCTGGCTTTGTCCTTCCCACAAAAATATCAGGCTCTTGCCTTGCTCTGGAAGTGTCCAGAAGCCACACATCAGGACTGGGAGACTCAGGAGTGGGGTCCTGGGGAATGCTTTTTCGAGTGAGCAGCTTTCCAAGGTAAGGCATTATTCTTTCATTATCTCCAATGTTTTAGGACCATATTCCTACTCAAAAATGAGCTAGATATCTGTAGAGGCAGCTGTTCTTGTCCCGTGACATGTTAGAGAGAGTGTTTTCTCGAATCTTTCAGTTATTTTCTCCTGTTTCATGCTCTTTTCCTCCCTGTCCCTTGAAAAGCACAAGCACTTTGCTCACGTAAAGGATTCTTATTTCAGCAAATGTACAGCAATGTTTCTAAAGGAGAGATACGCAGATTTAGACTTGAATCAATGCCTACTGTTTTTTAAGCCAGCCAAAATATGTATAGCTGTTGCACTTCTTCCATACCCCAAGTTTTGCATTCTTAACAAAGTACTTTTATTTAGCATGTAATGATTTCAGAGCTGTTAAATCTTTACATTATCCCAATGACATGTCAATTAAGAGAGGCATTTTATACAGATTACAAAGATTTGTCTGAGGTGGCCACAGCTTTGTTAAAGCTGTTTTGTGGACATCTTCATAATTAATGGAAAAATCATTAGGAATTCAGTCTTTATTAACCCCTGTAGCTGCAGGGGCCCATTTCATCTTAATTGCATTCATTTGGCACTGGCAGTATTATACAGCATAATCACTAATAAATGATCTTTTAATTTGTACCAATCAAGAGAGCTTGCATTCATGCCAATATTCCTGTTTCTTTGATGTTGACCTGTCTTGATTTTTGATCATTTGAACTTAAGATGATTTACTGGAAAATCAATATCAATACCAAATCTACCGTATGCATACATCTGTGGTTAAGCTCAATTTGACTGTATTTTGATTGAAATAAGTAATGCTTGATTATCTATTCAGATTTTATGAAATAATCAGGTTGGGAAATCTAGTACAGTATTCTTATTCAAAGGCAAATAATTAGAAACTGTAGGAAAACTGCAGAGCTGGGACAGCATTAGAAGTAACACTTCAGATCCCACTAATTAACCAACTTTGTCTGTAATCTTCTACAGGACTCTACCAATAGAGTAATATGCTATTATCCATTTAGCAGGGCCAATGGGGGCTTTGGCTACAATTGTTAGTAAGAAAAAATCTGAGACAGTTTCTCTCATTATACCCCCTGTCAGCACCATCTCCGCAATATAAAATAGCCATCATTGTTCTGTTGGTCAGTTAACCAGAAGCCAGACTACTGTAAAAAAAACACTTTACAGCTAATTGAAAATGACTGAAACATTCCCTTATCAACCAGTTATTTTGTGTTATTTGAAGAAAATATAAATGTTGGTGATGGAGGGCAAACACAGAGTTCAGACTTTTTAATTAATACCCCCTACTACTAGAATTACTGACTTAGCTAAACATAAAAGAAGTCCCTTAGAGCGATTAATTCAACCTCTTGGTTATAAATTAAAAGGAAAAATAAAAAAAATTTTAAAAAAGAAAGATATCTTTCCTAATATAGCACTCACAACTTAAGTGCAGAATTAATTTATAGAGCATTTACAAGTAAATCTGTTAATTACTGTGAGCAGTATTGTCCTTGTCTAAAGTGTTACTTGCTGTTGCACTGTGATACAGCTCCACTCCTGGTTATGAAATAAATAAAGAGCTTAGATTGTTCTGAGGCTGGAGAGAGCAAGCTGGGCCACTGCAGCTGCATCACAGTAGGCACTGGAGTGTTTTGCTGTTGTGTCACTGCTTTCTCACTCAATCCTTACCACTTTACCTGCAGATAGGTCACTGACCTCTTTCCTTATGTCTTTGGTAATTTCAGGCTACAGGACCTGAAATCTCCTGCTCCAAAAGGGAGATAAATTTGAGTGTGGGCATATGTACAAGTTAGATGGCATTTCATTTTATGTCTCTTCAGGTTTCAATGCAAATATTATCAATTCACTAAATGGAATTGATGAAGTCCAGTTGTTGAGGTATGGTTATGTAGGAACCAAATAAAACAGCACTAGCACTGCCATGCAGTGATATTGAGAGACTTTTCAGGTTTGGGGGACACAGAGGAACACGGAAAACACTCTAGTCAGAAACTACAAGCATGAAATTACTTCCGTTAGACTTGATTTCCTGATTGTTCTACGACATTATTAAAATGCCCTAAACAAACATTTCCATACCCAAACACATTCAGAATTAATAATGACTGCCCTTGATGTAGAATGCCTGCTCAGTTACTGTAGGACTTTTTTTAGGAGTTCTATATTGTCATCTGTCCTAAAAGATGGATCAACATTCTCAGCTATAAAATTATACTGTGGCTACTTATTTGGGAATTGACAGGTGGAGATTTACAATAGCCGCTTACAGTTCTTAGAACTTACTTCTGGAAATTCCAGCTGATGAATTGGTTGGCTGAGATTTGACAAAGTGAGCTTTATACACAGGTTCCAGAAAAACTGCTTGCTTTGTCCCTATACAAGACGTCAATGGTCACTCTAATATTTATTACTAACATTCCATCATATTGATAGAAACTCACTAAATTTTTTAAACTAAAATAATGGAGTGTGTGGGAGGGTAAATTTTCTATAGTAGTAAGTATCATAACTCAAGATTACTAACATCTGTTTCGGCAGTTCTTCTTAGATTCCTCTCTCTTCAAAATTTTCTGCTTGTTCTACTGAAACCTTTAATTTCCCTTTCAATAGCAGTGGTTTTGCTATTTATTTTTATTTTTATTTTTATTTTATAGTGATATCTTTTTAAAATTAGAGCACTATTGCTTCTGTTCCAGTCCATTATTACGCAACAGTGTTTATCTACCTGCTTTGTTGTTTCTGAACTCTGAATCTGATTTCTCCAGTTGTCCTGTAATGTTCTCATTTACTTTTATCTTTTTATTCTAAATGTTATAGCATCACACTTCTGTCTTTGAATGCTCATCTGTGAAAATCCCAGACTTCTTCTAGCATTGTAGAAAGTATTACTTAATAATATTGCTACTATTTTAATGGGTGTTGCTCAATAACATAAATTTTAGAAGTTCCCTTCCTTGCTGAAAAAGTCTTTTAGTTAAACAGTAAATAAGTAGTGTGTATCTGCATAGTTAACACTTTTATATAAAATCTTGTTGCAAGGACTACACAAGCGCAGTTTCCTTGGTTGTTCATGGGAAAAACGTTTGCTTTGTCCACCAGCCTATGCTTCTATTACTTGACTGCAGTTTGTATAGACCATCCACTGCACATCCCATTAAAATGCCACCAGCCTTTTTGATTCAAGTCCTCACTAGCCAAGATGATTTTTGCATGTTTATTATTCTCATCATGGATGAGCACTTCTGTCTGCTCTGAATTTGTTCTCCTTTAATTCCCATTTATGTTCCTCTTGTCCTATCTTCCTGTGCCCGTCTGAAAGTAGAAGATCATGTTGACATTATCTGTTCCATTTAAAATTTTAAATACTTCAATTAAATCTTCTCTTAAGTGATTTTTCTTTCTAGACTTCATAGATTTAGATGTTCAGCTTGTCCTCAGAACTTATGCTTTCAACCTTGCCACCTTTTCAAGAACAGTAATATCACATCTATAACATTTGTCACAGGTAACTTTGTGCAGATTGAATGTTGTCTCTAATTTTCTTAAATATATATTCTGTTGCCCTGCCTAACAGTTCTGGATAGCATGTCTTTGAAATCACTTTTTAAATGTTACTGTCAAAGTCACCTGCATCAATTATGTTCTATTCAGCTTTAAATTTGCTTTACACGTCTGAGAACAGAGTTTGGGTTTGTTGTTTTTTTTAATAATGTTAGACCTTATAATCATGTAAATACCCTTTTAGTGGTTGGAGAAATTTTATTTTTTTTAACTTAACTTCAATTTTATTCATTATTACTTATTCTTTATATTTGGAATTGCCCTTCTTGATGTGCTTTATTTTTATAGAAATCTACCAAGTTTTAATTTGTGGATCTTAGAAAGGTAGTTACGCACCTTCACATTCTTCCTATCCTATTTCCAATTCAGATACAGGTCCCTCAGTAAAGTACCGCTACAGGCATTTTTTCTGATTTTATAGCAAATAGTTTATGCAGAACATCATTTGTAAAAATACTGTAATAAATTAAAGGGCTTATTACTGAGTGCTATTTCCATTTCAATATCCAACCAGCACAGAGCTGCTTAATTTCTATAGTATAGGAAAGAATCAGAAAGAACATGGAAATTATCCAAGGACAGCAACCTGTCTGTGGAGAAAATACCAAGTAGCACATAGCTGAGTTCTTTTTTTTCTTTAGTGTGCTTTCCTAATTATGAGCACATTCCTCGGATGTTACTATCTTTTTTTTTTTCTCCACTAATTAAGAAAATCTTACCTGAAGTGCGTGCATGTCCTGGAAGACCTCGTAAGGACTGGAATCTGAAACCTCCTTCGTCTGGAACTTCTACAGTGTTGGCCTGTGGTTTTCTACTACATCAATGCAAGCAAATTACCAGTAAGCTGGGGACATACAGTTCTCAGAGGAGTTATCTCTGGCAGTCTTGTGCCTCAGGAATAGTTAATGGAAAAGAATTTGAGGGATAGAAAAATGAGGAAGGAAGACATTGAGTCAGGAGAAGGGAATTTTGCACTGGGTCGGACCATATACGTGACTTTAGCAAGTGACTGTGATGAGATGGAGTGTAAAAAGTCATGGGAATAATGTGGCTGATTATCAGATGTAGCCATGGAGTGATGGTGCAGTGGAGTTTAAGATGAGTCAAAAATGCTCAGGGACCTTCATTCACCTATGGAGAACCTCCGATGCAATTTGGAGGAATCCTGAGTGTCAATAATAGGTTTCTGGTGATGTGAGCTAGTTGATAACTAAATCTGGTGGCCTTCATTTTCACAGCATCCTGCAAAGCACAGGGTCAGTCTGTCAACTCCATCACCACAGTTTCTCTGCAGAAAAGCAAAATTCTCAATCTCTCAATTTGGAGTTGCTCAGTAAAGCAGATTTAATGGAGGCTAAAATCTGTCCCCTGAAGTGTGTGGTTTATTGTCAGCTGTATTATTTGCCTGCAAAATAGGTAAAAGATTTGGTTTTCCATTACACTTGTGACGCTCTGCAGTACACAAGAAATCTGTCTGCAAAACACAAGAAAGATTTGTTTAAAAGACGCAACAGTGTGATTTGGAAAAGTCTTTTAAAACTGGGTCTTAAAAAAGGAATCTTTTCTTAAAACTAGCCTTCACAGTGTGCTCTTGGGCAACCTTTTTGGCATTGTGCTGTCAGTGCACTTGATTTGCTATCTGCATGTGATGTTATGTGCCATATTGTCACAACTTAGGAAAAAGCAGTAAATTGAAGTTGAGTCCTCATTGGAATGAAACTCCCATTTTAAAAAGAAATTCAGATCTATTCAGTTTGACCTTGGAACTTGAATTAAATCTTTAGAAACTCAACTTTCTCGGGGGAAGTATGAGGTTTGTATGTGTCTGGATATATTAAAAGCTCATACAGCTCTGGTATAGTATATATGCCAGGGTGGTTAATTTCTAATTTAGAGGACAATGAGAAAATCAAAGGGTTTCACCTGAACTAATTTTCACTGAGTTAATTTGTTATACTCAAGGCTGGTTTATAAGCATTTAACAATCCATTAAAAAAAAAACAGTATTAAAAGCTCAGTTGTGATTTTTACTGAAACATTTTTTTAATGTAGAATTTTAACTTAATTTCTGAATTTAATTTTTACAGTTTGGGGTGGTATAATAAAAATGCACATAAGTATAGGCTGTATTCCAATTTTGTATTGTAATAGGCTGCATTTTATGTATGGGTCTGTATGCACAGTCAACAAATCATCCAGAAAGAAAAATCAAGTGGATGTGGTTATTGAAGATGAGGATAGCATTTACCTGCTTGAAATTTGATGCATATTATACATAAGGGGATGTCCTTGCTTCAGTCATAAAACTAATCCATTTAGATTGTCAAGTCGAGGAGTTAGACACAATAGGTTTCTGCAAGACTACAGCATGTTACAGCCTAGAAGTAGCAGAGCAGCACCCATACAGAAATCAATGCCAGAGCCTTTGCTTCTGCCCTACTTGCAGCAGAGTTAGACAATAACTCAATCCTCTCTCAGGACTGGGAAAATAAATTTGCCCTGCTCCCACGCAGAGGCAACACCTGAGGTTTCCAAAATGGCCAAATGTTTTGCTCCTTCTCACTACCTTTGCTGCATAAATGGTGACTTATCTTCATTAAATCTGCATGCAACAAATCAATAAGAAGTTGGGGTGTTTGTTTGTCAAAGTAACGGAATCATTTTGGCATGCTGTTAAGATGCTGATGACTCATTTTAGTGTGACTTCAGGAGCTGCCAAAGAATACTGCTAAGCAAACCTAAGCCTGGCTAATGCAGAAATGATAGGTACGCTGTGACCTGGGTGTCAGAGTAAAATAGAAGGAAAATAAAAATCCCTCAGTGCAAACCATTCCTTGCGTTGCAGTAAGACATGATTTTTAGGCTTAACTACATTTTATGTCTGTGTTTTCCAGGGGAAAAACATGGCCCAGAGCAGTTTTCTCACAGTAAGGAATGTGGAAGGTTAACCCCAGATGTTCCCCTGTCTCCACAAAGTAGCAGATGGCAAAGGTGATGTTTGTAATACAAGACACTGTGCAAGCATTGTCTGTTTGTGCCTCAGACTGGAGGAACACAGCAGAGCAGAGAAGCTACCTGTGAATACTGGGGAACTGAGTGGGACAAGGCAGGAAAGAATGGCCCAGCACAGGACACACAGCATATCTATAGTACGGCCAGCCTAGAAAAACACTTCCTGATGATGGCTTTTGGGGAACTTTCACTTCTTTGGCTTCTAGGCATACCGTGAAGGAGGAAACAAAATTCTTCATACTTCTATGGTGTCCCACTCATCACATGGCACTGAGCAACACTCTGTGAACACAGATTCCTCTGCTAACTTACAGAACAGCAGCAGCATGACCAGTATCATGGCCAGCTGCATAATTCAAATATCTTCCTCAAATCTTTGCCCCTCCTGAGCATGGAGGGAGTTCAGCATTCACAGCCCCTCTGCCTTGGTTGCCAAAAGAGCATGAGTGTATGCTAATTGCAGCTCTGTTTTTCTTGCAAGGACTTTTTCCATCAGCCTCAAAGACAAAACATCAGATGCTTCACTGAACCAGGGGACCTGCAAGCTGCACTCTCTGAATACTCCCGAGCTAAGCTTGTGCTCCTGAGTTACTTTCCTCTCTCTTAAGGGACATATGTGCATATTAAAGTGATAATATGCACATAAATGTGCAAATGAAAACGTGTGGGGTACACTGGGAAAAAAAAAGAATTATAGTACAAATTATTTGTACAAATTATCTGTGTATTCTTTTTCACAACAACAGATGCGGGAGTAAAGTATTTTAGAAAGCACTACAGAAATCCAGTACTTAACGCATCTCTCTGATAAGTTATTATCATATGATAATTTTTCCAAATGTAATTAGCTTTTTCTTTGTATGGATAATTCACCTGTTTTCTTTCAGACTCTTCAAGATTTTGATTGAGAAGTGTCAACTTGCACATGAGAGGGGGGGAAAAGACATAATCAAGTGATAAGGTTGATTGTAAGGCTGATCTCGTCAATAGGGACAGTTTCTGGCTTTTGTCACTTGCAGAAGAAGGAAAAAATCAGTAAAACAATTGGTGATTTTGGAGGGGAGACAAGTCAGAAGGGGGGGGGTATGGCACTAAGAATTGGAGTCTTTGTTTAGTGAAACAAATGTTAACACCAGACTACAGATATAACTTTATATATTATTAAAGAATATATTTTGCTGTCGGAAAAATGTAATGCAACCTGGAATCATTTATTCAAACTGGTAATTCTTTTCATGTTGTCACATTACAAAAAGTCTTGGCGTGTCTTGTGTCTGATGGAAAATATAAAACACTGTGGTAAAGGCAGCTAATAAGAAGGACTGCATTTTCCTTAGCCTGAAAGCCACTGTAGAAATAAATTATAAAAGAAAAAAAAGAAAAAGAAAAAGAAAGGAAGAAAAAAACACCACATAATTTGATGAGAAAAGAGAAGGGAAAGGGAAAAAAGCAAAGATATTCTGATAGGTCATTTTTTTTTTCATACATGAGCATTTAGTCTACAGTAATCTACCAGGACTGTCAAATTTGATTGAAAGATAATGCAAGATTTTTTTCTTGCCACAATTTATAGCATGTATCCATTAGGAATAATTATGGTTGCATGATTTTGCTAGCTGTTATCTCTACAAGTGTTACTAATGGTTTTATCAATTACTCCCTGTCCAATAACTGCATGGTTGTAACCTAATTTAAAGACACTCTATCACTAGGCTGATTTGTGTAGTAGTAAATGACAGCATTTGAGACACCAGCCAAACGACTCACTTCAGTGACTTAGTTAGTCTCTAATAATTAACAATTAGTAGGTGCCTAGGAAAAACTCGAGAGACCAGAGTTCCCATGTTTCCCTTTCTAATCTAAATAAAAGAGGGTACCAAATATATCTCAGTAAACATAAACCAGTAAAAAACCTCTTCTTTTGTGGCTTTTAGAAAACAAGTTTTTATAAAGGTTACTGTTTGAGGAATAGAACAGAACCAAACTTTAGGATACATAGATGTGAGACTGTGGGTACTGAAGACCTAAGAAGGATAGATAGGACTATACATTGTGACTTCACTGTTAGTGCTATAATTCAAAAGCAAAGCCAGGGCACTAAAAGGGGAATAGCAAAGGCAAAATTGTGCTATTTTCTTGAATTTTAGTGAAAAATGCTGGATGTGCAAAAAGGAGCTCTTCATTATAGATCGTTAGTGAGGTCTTACATACAGCTCAGAAAGGTATTGCTTGTGCAGTACAGACTGTGAAGAATTCTGAAACCTATTTTAAATGACTGTAAAAGATGGTACTCCTCCAAGCACATTATCTCTGAGGATTTCAAAGAACTTTTCCATCAAAAACATCTCACTTCCTAAATAAGACTTTGAACTTTAGGTTTAAATTATGATCTTGTACTCTGCAAGTAACTATTTCTTTGTAGATACAAAGACATGTAAAAAACTAGTGACAGAAGAGGGTCTGAGGTTTTTGCAGTGCACAGTCCTTTGCACAGTCCATTAGGATATTTGAATTTAGCCTGATGGGGCAAAATTGCCTGGAATAATTCATCATTTGGGTTATTGTGTCAGATCTCAGTACATCACCCCTTTCAGATTATCCAGGATCCCAAAGTAACAATCTTTCCCTAGGAGCCTTGAGGGTTATATGTTTATAAAATGCTGCACTTTACCCAGTCAACAGTCTGATGACACTTTCGGGCTTACATGCAAAACCAATATCTGCCATGAAGCTTGCACAGTCTTCATAGGAACATAGGAGCTGCCACACTGGATTAGATCAGCGATCCATCTAGCGTGGTCCCCTGTCTCTGACAGATGCCAAATCCCAACTGCCTTAGAGGAAGGTGCAAGAAACCTTGTCAGAAAAAAAAAAAAAATCTGCAGAAACACCTGCCTGCAAAGGGAGTTGCTTCTTAAACCCTTAGTATGTGGCCGGTTTACGCCCTAAAGCATAACTGTATATGTGCTTTAAAAAGTACAGGAGTTTTGTTATAATTACAGGAGCTGTCACTATCCTTATAATATGTGCATTACAATCTTGATCTCAAGGCTAAGTCTAGACTGCACAGCACAGTTCCACTTTCCTGATCATTATCCAGGTTGAGGGCTGACCCAGATAGGCTGCTGTTCTCTTTTGGCCAGTGTGATCAAGTTTCTTTCTCCTGGGAACCAGGTCCTGTGGAGAGATGGAGGAAGAAGGAGGATGCCAACCTCAGATGGGATCTCAGATCAGACGGTTAAAATATAGTCACAGAACCCAAGTAGCAATTAGTTAATCAGCTGGATTGGTTTATGTTTTTCTAAGTCTCTAATTGGATTTAAATTTTCTCTCTTTTTTTTGTTGACCTCATGTTTTTGACTCATAAAAACAATAAGTAATTTGCTTCCCTTCAATATTCAATATTCCTCATTTTCTCTTACTCACCTCTGATCTGAAGCAAACAATTCCAACCCAGTTTTATTTTTTTTCCTTAGCATTTGTCATTGCCATTTTGGAAGCTCTTTATTTTCTGCCATCTCCTTCTTGAAAATGTGTGCTGAGGACATATCATTCATTTATCTAATGCAATGAAAATATTTTTGGTTTTGTTCTCTGCCTCCAGATGTTTCCCTAATGGAAATATTATTTAATAGTGTAAATGACAAAATTCACGCCTCTGATTTTAGTGCGATCTGATTATGATATTCCAAAGTCAGCTGACCCTTCAGTCAGCTGCTAAAACAATGCGAAGTCTGGGTTACAAAAGCCAAAGATGATCTTCAAAATGTAGTTTTAACCTAATCCACCCTTTATGGTTCATCTGCATATTCTTTTGAAAACCACTCATTGAGTATCTGTAGCCCAAATGATGTCATCAGGCACAGCATGCAGCCACTATAAGTGGGACAATTATAATTTTTGTAGCTGATTAATCATCATGAAAAAGTAACAGTCAATTGACTCAATCATACATCCATGGTGATTAATCACACTTCACTTGTGTTTTTTACAAGTATTTTACCGACAGTGCAGATGTTGGATGATTTTTCTCCTTGAGCCTTTTCCTTGGTCACAGATGTTAAGTAATCACCTCGTCCTGATACTTGACTTATCTGTTTTTTTTTTTCTTCTACAGGGTCTTAGAAACAAATGTGTTTCTTATGTAGAAAGAAAATGTTAAACTATTAATTAATATTTTTTACAGGTTAATCAATATCTGAAATTGCTATAATTATCATCTGTAGTTGTAGGTGTTTTCAATAGGCACATCACACTTAAATTTGGCCTGTGTAATATGTGACAACAGGAATACTAATAAAGCACTGACAGTCAGGTAACAGAGTCAGTATTATGTTTAGTCTACAGCTAGAGCTTCTAATCCCAGTTCATGAGAAGACTCACTTGATTGTAACTAAATTGGCACACAAACAAGCAAACAAGAATTGGAATACAGAGATTCATAGATATTTATACTGGCTTATAGGCTTTAGTTTTTAACCTCAGAACAGTGAAGAAAATTGCTGACACATCACAGCAGATGAAAGTGTCTTAATGTATTATCAAAACACCGGTAATGGCATTTTCTGTGGAGTTACATCTATTCTGTTGAAGGAATCTGCAACTGCCATCTGTCCCATTGTATTCTATCACTCCATATCATATGTGAATATACAGAGATTATTTTGTAAATGTTTTTAGCATTTCAAGGTAGTTTCTAGGTGATGTTAAAAGACCTATTTCAGAGAGCATTTTTACAGGTAAAACATATGTAACATTGCCCAAGCTGCCCTCAATATTGCAAATGGAAATACTCTGTTGTGTAGGGTAAATAAGGTGTTTACCTGAAATAATGCAGATGTTGCTGACTCCAGCACGGTTTCACCCTTCAGAAAAAGTCAAAGATGGTCATTTTACTTAGCAAACAGCTAGTACCAACCTCTTTGCCCATCTTTAGAACACTATTAAGAGCAATGCACATGCTGGAAAAGATGAGAAGATGACACAGCTGCATTGAATTCTGTCCTAGACCCCAGTCTTGATACTGTTAATAAAGACCCTAAGGTTGGGTATAATTGTTAATACACTAATTCTAAAAATCCACTCAAATGTCACTTATAATCAGGATTTTCTACTGTGCTAGGACCCCTGGGGAAACCTTTGAAGCTGTGAATGGTGTACACGATGACAGGGATGAACATAAGAAGGTAGAAGGCCACTGATGCTGTTTAGCTTAGTTGTAGAAAACTATCACGTATATAGAAGCTTAGAAAAACTGGCAGCTAGTAAGATGGGAAAGCAAAGTGTGAGATGGAGAAAACACCCAGATCCAGAAGAAAAGGCTTTACACTAAGCCCAGTTATTTCAAAGCATTAGGGGGAGAGGAGAAGAAACTATATGGCTTGTAATTTACAGTGGAAGTACCAAAGCAGAAAAGACTCTGTAACAGTATTTCATCAAGAAGACATCCATGACAGGAGACTATGTCAAACGATAAATCAAAAAATCTTAGTTTCTTCATTAGTAGTACAGATGAACCTTACATCATGTNGAAAAGAAAAGAATTGGTTAAGCTTTTGTTGTCTCTCATTTCTGCCAGACATTGGTCAGCAAGCAAAAATATTTAAAGACTTCCAGTTAATTCACTTTGATATTCTCCTTGTTGCTCCAAATGACTCTGTTTTTCAGGAAGTTTCCTGGAAATAATAGTCAGCTGCAATGTGGAGACTAGCTTGTACCAAAATGAACAAAATAGATATCACAGTAGTTCCTACAGATCTGCAGATGGTGGTGTTATAATATTAATTGCATCTGTTAGATTATATTAAAACACTGACTGTAGTCAAAAGTGCTGTAGTTGTGAATTGTCTGGAGCCAAATGACAAAATACATGTTTGGTCCTTCATTCAAAGGCAGTGAAAAACTTTTGCCTTGTTATTTTCTATTTTCAAATCTTTGTGTTTCCCTCTGGGATGTGCGATATGGGAACTTCAGATAGGGAAAAAGAAAAAAAAAAAAACAATAAAAAGTAAAAGATAATGTATCAGCAAATACTTTCAGAGAGTGAAACTGCACATTGAGGTGTCCAAGAAGCGATGAAATCTGTTTCTGGTGACACAAGAAATGAGCTGAGAATTCCTTAAGAGTGTTAATAGGGATGAGACCCTGTTTTTATAGCTGGACAGGATCAGTTTCCTTTTTGGGCTCACTTGCTATGTGCTGTAAGTACACAATGCCAATATTCAAGACACAATCCTGTAATGTCATTACAAGGTCCCATCACAGTCACTTGCACATTTCCTTTGGCACAGCAGATTTTTTTTGATGGGGGACAGGGTCAACAGTCAAGAAATCCCTGCCCTCTAATAAGTCAGCAGGAGAAAAAAAACCACTTGATAAGCACTTCAGCTGTTCTCAAATTCATAAAAAACATCATGTTGTGGAGATTATAATGTTGCTATAAGGGTACTATAAGAGTAGCAAGACACTTCTCCAAGGAGAAGCAATTTAGGACCAGAAAGAAGAAAGGGCATCTGGATTATCTTCTCAAGAAGTTTGTTATGGACCAAAACTGACAGTAAAACATGAAATCCCTGGGAATGAAGACAGTGAGTTTCAGATCATGCTGTGAACAAAATCTCACAGTTCTGCTTTTTCTCTAATTTTGCATCTTTCACAGTGTGGAATAGTCATTTTTTCAGCTTCGGTCTGCATTCCAACCTTCTTGTGCAAAGGTTAAAAAGAATGTATTGATTATACTGTGAAGTGTGCCAATGACATTTCTAAGGTTGTGTAGTACAAATCTATAGATAGCTCCAGAGTGTTCATGCTTGATCAAGTTCTTGTTATTACTGGGAGAAGCTCAGACCTTAACAGATGAGAGATGTTTCTCAAATTACCCAACTCAGTAAAATATTTTCCTGATTTGGAGCATTTTAACTTCCCCTAGCTATTAATGTACTACAAATCACAGAAGAGTCTACAGAAAGGAACCAGGATGAAATCCTACTTATGGGAGATCTGTCACCAGCTTCACAGTGATCCGTATTTCACTTCAGGTTCCTGATATAAACAACAAGACATATAAATCTTTGTTTGCAAGCAAGCATTCATCAAGGTAGTTGTGTCAGATCTGCTCCTGGGCCCTTTTTTCTGCCTGTTTTGCAGCTGTCACATCAAGCCTTGAGCTATTCTTCCCTCTCTCTGGTTCAGGAACAGGACCAGAAATTCTGAAACTTAATGTCTTGTTGCCATCTTTGCTTGAGTATGTCCAGGAAAAGTGGCGTAAGTGAAGTTAGGCTTCTCAGGGATTGTGTCCTGTGGTCAGACCATGCAGCAACTCGTCATAGAGGAGCTGTGACTGATACTCTTCATGTTGTTGGAGCATCATGACACTTCTTTCCTGGGAAGGTTCCCTGATTTGAAAGGATTTGTCTTCCTTGGGAAATTTTCCCTCGGGTTGATACAAGAAGGTTCCCTCCTTTACTAGCAGTCTATTTTCACAAACTTTTTTGGAATCTTAAGAATGATAAAGCTGCCAGCCAACTGTCACCTTCAGCCTTGTACTGATTCAATGGGTTCTGGCACACTTTGCATATCGTGCTCTTTCTTTTCCTGTGTGAGCATTCACGGGACCTATCTGGAGTAAACTTTGTCATATTCTGCATTGCTACCATTTCCAACACATTAAAGTTGATATTCAACCCCATATACAGTTGCCTGATTGTAATCTGCCTGACCAGATGACCTGATCCAGATGCTATGCATTTCATGGTGTGACAGCTGTGCATAGCCACCCTGAACATGGCATGTCCTTCATGTTGGTGTAATCACTGCTGAAATTCACCATCCACTGCCTTACAGTGCTGACATCCAATGTTTGGTCACCACAAACATTCAGCATTTACTGATGAATGTCACTGAGTGCCATTTTTTCCACATGGAGGAATTCAGTCACACACCTTTGCATCACACACACTTCCATGTCAGATACCATGTGTCAGACTGCCCCTCTGCTGCCATTTGTCACATGGCAACGAAATATAATGGAATAATGATGGTAAAGCTCAACTTCTACTACTATACCACCAACTTCTGCCTCTGACATCATGAATCAACCTAGTAAAATAGGAGGCGTTACTTTCAGAGCACACATAAGGTTTAGTCACCTTAGCTCCAAAACTTTCATCGGCACTGTACATCTAGCAACTGCTCAGCTCTGTATAGTTTTTGTTGCTCTTAAGTCATTCTTGATCCTACTGATAAAAGGAGAAAAAACATGCAATAGCCCTTCAGAGGAATAAACAAATCAACCCTATGGTCTCAAATGAATGCTGAGACACAGGTCTGAGGGCTGACACTTGAGCTCCAGACTTGAAAATCTGCTTTGCCTGTGTGTCAGTTGTGGTTGTGAATACTGAAAAGCTAAATGTCTCTCTTGCCAACAGGAATTGCGTATGTCAGAGAGCAACTCAATTCATGAGTCACTGGCTAAGCAGATGTCAGAAAGCATGATACCTAGAGTTGATTTCTGATGGAAATATCAAAAGAGGTGCCTTTGATACTGAAGTTACTTCTCTGTGAATACTTGCTGCTGGTTCATAAATATTTTCTGCTCTGCATCCACCTGCCATGAGAGCTGCTGTGGTACTCCTACCTTGCATCCATATTCAGACAGAACTAGATTATGTCCTTGTAAATGAAGTATAAGACTAGAAGGACTTTTAGATTTTATGCAAAGCTACTGTTCTGAAACTACCTATAATACTATCCCTTCATCGTGGGCAAAATTTAAGTGTTCAGAAACACTTTATATATAGGAAGAAATATTACATTTTAAGGATTCTTTCTAGAATTTCTTCTCCCCACAAGGTTTTGAGTGACAAAAAAAAAAAAAAGTTCCCTACAGTACAAATTTGGCACTATTCCCAGGCCCACATCTCCAAATCTGATAGCACAGAGTCAAGCTCACTAAAGGACTTCTATCTGTGAGCAGTTCAAGTGACTTTGATCCAGTACAAAAAGGTATCTGTAAAATCTGTGTATACAGGAACTGCTGTTTCTCCTCTATGTTCAGTGGTACAGTCAATCTTCTGATCTTTTGTTCTCCAGTTTCATTTTTTTTCTGTCAAATAACTAGATATTATTTCTGAAATATCTCAATCTGTTCAAGTAATAATAATAATAATAATACCATGCTTTGATATTGTCCCTTTTATTTTGAGATCTTGAAGCACTTCATAAAAAAGATCATTATTATTGGTTTCCATTTATACATTTGGAGACCAGAGCA